>VCRD01001024.1:55395-108157 GCA_006783055.1 Trinorchestia longiramus | reverse complement strand
TGAGTGACATGTGTGCACACGACTAAATTGACTTACGTGGTTAAGGTGTACGTGCAAGACTGATGGATTTACTTTTAGACGGCATGGGACTTCGGTTTTGAACCAAGAATGGGCCAAACGGCTCGTTCCTATTGCCTTATTCTATCCTATTCTATTCTAAAGCTCATGCGAGATAAAATTTTGATTCTAATTAATTAAAAAGCAGTATGAAATTAGAAAAAGTTAAATTTAAATGTTCGTCCATGCTATCTTGATTACTTTTAAAGAAAAAGTTTGAGTAAGAAATCCTTATATGATAGTTTATTAAGTCCCTAGTGTGCTAACTGATTCTAGCTTATACACATCTGGATTTGTTAGGTAAAATTTTAGGTTTTAGTAGATTGTCATGGAAATGCTTCAAACAACGATGATTACGTTGGAAGTTCTGACTTCAACTGTAGATATCTAATAACAGTGAGTGTATGTTAACGAAACCAATAAAGTCACTGAACACACATATGTTAGCCTTTTTCGTCTTTTCAGAGTCTTACTACAAAGAGCTAAAATAGATCACAGAACAGCACAACAAACTAACCAGACAACTACCAACTCCAATAAACACACACAAATAATTATATGCTCACAATACAAGGAACAGAAATACCTTTATTTATCCACAAAGTAGATGCATTAACAATCTCAAAGGACTCCAAGATGAACTCCTGCCAGTATGTACACAATACACAGAACGGAACACTTAAATTATATTTCAAGCACACGCTCTCTCATGGCTAATGAAACCAAGGAAGTCACTGTGCAGTATACAGTTTATTTCCGCTCAAGAATCAGATTAGAATTTGTCCGGGCCAGACCCGTATTTCATAAAAGAGGGACATTCGAACAGGCTTCTTTTCATTTTATCTTTAGTCGTGGGTAGGTACTTAATCCAAGGACCTGATCTGGGAACAATGGTGCAACTTAAATTAAAGGGAATAATTATAGGAAAAAAGAAAATGAACACAGCTGCACTAAAAAGTAGTTGTTATCGGATTATATTTCACTCGAAAAGTATTTATTCACATACTATACCTGATGAAGAATAGCTTGTGCATTTAAGTTTTATGAAACAACAGAGCGTGTCAAAATGGACGCGAAAATATTCAAGAGCTTCCAGGCTATGTATTCCAATGTATACAGTAAATTGAAACACACATGTCATCGTTCAGGAAGCTCAGTGTCGGAGAAATTATAATCCTCATAGCTACAACAGCTAAAACATTTTTCAAAATGAAATCGGCAATATGAGATGGAATTAATTTCAGTGTCAGGGCATAGAAAACTTTACAGCTATGGTGACTAAGACAAACTCCTAAATAAGACAGACAGACACTTGAGAAGAAAGCAATTTGAGGCCTTCAGTATGATGTGCTAAAATTACATCTTTTTTGATGAATTTAGCAACATCACTATAACAGAAGCTGGCACTAATCATGAGAGTCAAAACTTGAGTTTGTGAGAACAGTCAATATGTACAATATTGCCCAGGATTTATGTGGAAATTCATCAGCAGTCTATAGTGGGAAATATATCAAAGTTTTCTTCTCCGCTCATTCAGGCAAGGAAATTCAGTTTGTGAAATATATAATAATTCTGGGGTCATAATTATGCACACACCTTAATATAAAAGCCTCGAGTAGATAAGGTACTGAAAGCTACTCTACACACAAATTCTAGCTTACTCTGCAGAGCAGCAGTAAAAAACTCTATTTAAGCATATATTGTCTATCACAGCACATGTACAGGGTGGGCAAAAAAATACATACTCTTTAAATTGCAATGACTTTTTTACATCGGAGAAAATAAATACAGCCACTATCAAAAGGCTGAGAAAGTAAAGATTGATTTACATGTGCTACAAATTTACACCTGAGCCCTTCTGGTTTCAATGCAGCAGGATAGTTGATGGTCGAAATCAGTGATTACGTTTCGTAGAGTTTCATTAAGTACAGCCACAATGACTTCCCACGCTTTCTCCTCCATGTCACTGATACTACTGAATGGAAATTTCTCACTATTATAATGATGGTTGTATTTATTTACTCTGCAAAAGAAAAATAAGCTATAGCAGTTTAAAAAGTGTATACTTTTTTGGACCACCCTGCATATGGGGAAACACCAAAGCGTTTTTAATATACGTAGCTTATAGCCCAAGTCTTATGGAGAAAGAGGAACCTCATACGTATGTTGAAGTACAAATAAAATTGCTGTAATGAATATAAGGAAGACTCACGAATAGGGAACATACCTTTTTAACTGGAATCAACCCAAGTGAGGTCGTTAACACATGGTTTGTTAGGCGGTAAGAATAATACAAGAAAAAAACAATGCAACATTTTCCTGATACTGTTGCAAGGAGTGCAGTTTAAATTTTATTTTTTTCAAATATTTCGCAAAAGTAAGTTTGGTAACATATAGGTATACTTGCCTTGAAACACTTAAAGAAAAAACACAAATGCAGTAACTCTTATTATCTACAAGCGGATCTAGGGGACACGAGGAGGAGCATCGACTCTGCGTAAAGAGAGGCACGAATAAACAATGATTGGGGAAAGCTGCACGCGACTCCAGATAGGGAAGAACCAAGGGAAGGAAGAACCTGAGATTAACTCTCGACTGACCTCCGTAATTTCATCGCAAATGTACGTGAATATAATTCTCCAGTAGCAGGCCGGAGCAGACTTATGTTCGGTAAGTTGAGACTAGGAATTTGAAGAGGAAAATAACCTAAATAATATCCTGACAAATTACTAAAAATATAAATAAATGAATTTTATTTACAATAGAGTATACAGCTCATATACATTAGTTTTTAAATTCTTAATGTTAACATTTTATGAGTAGTGATGGTGCTTATCGATAAGATGTTAAGAGTAGTCACCAGCTTGGTCGACTGGTGAGCGAATCTGCTTGCGAGCAGAAAGACCCGGGTTCGAATCCCGCTGCAGACATGGTTGACGCGGCTAGAAATACGGCATGGGACTTGGGTAACCGAATAATTATCGAAGTGATTATCCGACCCAAGAATGGGCCAGAAGGATCGTTCCTATAGCCTCATTCTATTCTATTCTATTCTATTCTAGTGGTGATGCTTCAAGCGAGATCCACGTCCTCCGAGCTGCAACTAAAAGGAAAGTTAGAAACAATAGAAGCAATGGTAATTCAATACTGACGTCAGAATAAGATTAGTTGGACAGCCAACGATATGCTACATAGTTTAAATGAAGTTGTCTCTTTTCATCAGCTGCAGTTTTGTAGAATACATTACGAGAAATTATGTTGTCCGAGTACTGACTCCAACTTGAAAATATTTACTAGTAGCAACTAAAAGTTCAATGCATAAAAATAAAGAATAGATTAATGATGAAAAGAAATTTGTACCAGCAGTTTCTGTAGTCCTGCGTGGGATACTTTTGGTTCTTTAACAAAGCTCAACTTGCACGTGAGAACTTTAATTTCTATTGATAATCTTTTCTCGATGACGTTTACTTTCCTGAAATTTCTCATTCGTCTGTAGGCGCGAGTAATTTTAAATTGTAGCAAAAATGAGATCCTTACCTGACATTCACATCCCTACATAATGAGATGTATAGCATTCACATCCCTACATAATGAGATGTATAGAATTCACATCCCTACATAATGAGATGTATAGCATTTACATCCCTACATAATGAGATGTATAACATTCACAACCCTACATAACTTGAATTTCAAAAATACAGGCGTGCTCTTTAAATTCAAGAATACTCGTGAATTTAGTAGCTGAAAATACAACAATACTTCTGCTTTCAATCGATTTTCTACTGCTTTAAAAGTATTCTGTTACATATAGTGGCGGATAATAATGTTTCCTTGAACTGGAAAATAAAATTTACTTACAGAACATAACGAGGAAAGCATCATGCAATGTGAAAATGTTCAATTGTCAATCCTCCATCCAAACACAGTCAAATGAAACTCGTTCATTCGTTTGATCGTGTTTATTTGAACCAGTAGCCGTTGGCGAGAAGAAATACTTCAAAGCGGAGATCCCTGTCTTTGCAAAGATCCTGGAATATAACTGATTTGTTATTACTAATGATCTTTACTACAGTTGAACTTACCATGTATTGAGGAGATATTAACTGGTTTACTTACTCTTAGCTCTCACAGATAAATTTTGAGAGTGAGCCACTCCACAAACACGAGCAGGGATTCTGAAAATACAAGACAGATTAAAACTCAAAAATTAGAGCATATAATTTGAGAAATCAGATTACTCTTCTATTCTTGATTATATGATAATTCTTCGTACACGTTCGATTGTGATAGCTACAACATCATAACCAATACATTGTGTACCAAAATAATACATATGAAGCAATATATATATATATATATATTCTTTATTCTATAAAGTTAATTAAATATCCAAATAAAAAAATAGATCCCTATTGTGCATGTATATGCACTGAATCTCTACTGTTTGAAATTGTCGTCCAACATTTAAAGAAAAAAGAACTCGTTTGAATGAATTGGCGACATTATACTCTTCTACTGTCCTCTACGTCCTGGAAAATATTTAAGCAGAGTTCACACACGAAAATCTGAGCTATAAATGCACAAACAATCATTTGTTTTAGTGCTACCTAAATTATTACTATTGTAAAATGTTAACGAAATGGTAACTTAAATGAACTACATAAATTATTGTTATTGTGAGGAGTATTTCGAGTCTCCAACTAACTTGAGAAGCCAATAATGCAGTTTAATATGAGAATACTCTAACTACATCTGAATGGCACGTCTGTCTAGGGCCTTATGGGGCTTTACTGTACTGCAGAACCTCTCGAAAAGCATGAAAGAATTCATCACTCTTTTGTCCAGGCAATGCTGTCGGACAAGCCAAATCCATAGGATGTGTGATGTCAATATGACTTGTAATATGATGTCTAATATCGCTTGTGATGTCCACTGTAATTGATATGGCAGTATCTAATCTTCGCTTCCTATTGGTGGGAAGAAGCAAAACCGAAGATGAATATAAACTGCACTGGATAGTCTACGGGTGGTGTGCATGTTTCAAAAACGTAGTGCGAAAATACATGACAATTTCCGTTTATATCATGCACATGAAAAAATGTAAATACATAAATGAATCATTTACCTAGAATTAGAATAGGAAGTTCCTGCCATCGAGCAATTTAAGTAAGAAAGATTGAATAGCTATCGCATGAAAAGAGTATAAAAGAAGTCTAAGCGTACAAATAGAACAAAGTCTTTTGTGCGTTTAGTGACGTTATATTTCTAGTAGGCAGCACTTTCATCAAAGCTGCATTCAGTTTCTGACACCGAGGCGTCTGTGATCTCGACAGTCACCCTAAGGAGCGGTCTAAGCTGCCTCTTACAGCATTGGGTCCTGGAGCAATAACTCATTCTGTCAAAGTAGCAGTTCTTGAACCTAATTACTTACTCTGGTGCAATTTCCAGCACAGAAGTCTACTGTAGCAAAGCGGTAAGAATGACGTTGAGGAATGAAAAATTTCCTGCTAAAGCTTTTCTATCTCGAGTCACAATAAGGACTGGTAGTAATTTTATGAATGCTCAGCAACTATGATACGAAAATTATAGAATTGGGATTCCGAATAAATACTTTCATATTGTAACTTTTTAACTTTTATCTGAAAGCCGTTATACAGGGCGACATAAAATGAAGTGATAAGAAATTTTAATTTTATACATATGCTGGTAACTAGAATAACATTTGCATGCATAAGACAGATAATATTAGATACTAGTAGATCCACCAGTGAAAATTGACGTGTTTTACTGTTTTCGTTTGATTTGCCAGTGGACTCAGGCCTTGCGAAGAAGTTTCTACATTGAAGGATTTGCCTTTGGTATCCGCAATACAATGCTAACAAACCTTTCAAATTTCCTCCTATCTAAATCCTTAAGAGCGTGGCAGAGAAACGAACCAAACAAGCAAGCAAGCAACAAACTGTATTGTTATGTAGAGGGATTAGTAGACCCAAACGTAAAAATTCCCGTATTTTTTGCTGAATTATTTCATTTTATTTGCCAGTGGAAGCAGGCTTTGTGAAGGCGTTTCTATACGAAAGGAGTTTCTACACTGTGTGAAACTGTCTTTGGTATCCACAATACAATGCTTACAATACATGTATACCCTACGGAATTTCCTCCTATCTACATCCTTAAGAGCGTGATAGAGAAACGACCAAACAAGCAAGCGAGCAAGCAAGCAACAAACTGCGTATTATTAAACCAGCGGTACACCGTATATTTGGCCTCTAGTCCGCGCGGTTTCAACAGCTGCGAAGAAATCCAGCTGAAAAAATATGCGAAATAGCTCATGTACGACAGGATCAATAGCTCCAATACAGTATTTTGACTGACGAATATATATTCCAGATACTATATTTGCCATCGTAATTTAAGGATCAAATTTCATGGTATCTCATCTTGTTATTCGTAGACGAATTTCCTCCTATTAAGAGCGTGACAGAGAGACGGACCAAGCAAGTTAGCAACAAGTTGAATATTATTATACTAGTGTACCTGGCCGTCAAAAATGACGGCAGAGATTTTGTGATAATACCCGTGCCATCAAAAATGATGGTAAATACTATTGGAAAAATATTAAATAAAATTACATATAAGAACGCAATGCAATATATTTAGTTTTATATATATTTACAAAGGACAAACGTTTTAATTATTTCTTTAATGACAACATTCCTAGTGAAAACTAAGACACTTAGTTCTCTACTGCTCCAACTGACTCTGCAATTCGTGTCTTATTCTTGTACAATGTACCCGAATCATAGGGCAATACCCCGCCGAACTCGGTATCCACGATACGAACTCGAGTATATAAGGCTCTGGATCTCTTTAATTTTTCTTAAAGTGACACGAAATATATAAATAAATGCATAAATAATTAAATAAATATATAAATAAATGCATAAATAATTAAATAAATATATAAATAAATAAAAATATACACATACGACAGTCATTCCTAGTATTAGATTAGATAGTGGAATTATTATCTGTCGGTCGGTGACAGCACAAAAGATACGATGGAGAGTTTGGCACAGGATATGCCTAATGATAGAAAAAGAAACGAAAAAAAGAGTGCGTGGAGAATTGAAATACACGCTTGATGCATATATTTTGAGTGGTAGAGGCCTATTCATGGAGTCTATATGCAGGTAGGATTATATTACCCGACAGGGCATTGGATAGTTTTCATGAAGTATTGAGTGTTCGTAGTTGACTTCTACATGTCCTCAGTTAGTAGTAAGGAAGTAGGAAACTGGTTTTGGGTTTGCGTACAAACAATTGTTAAAGCCGTTCGGGTTTGTGCAACTTATCTCTCTGTCCATTTAATCATTAATCATATGCGTGTAATTCTTATCCTAGTAACCAAATAATAATTGTAAAATTTCGATCAAGCTTTTTTGTCTCCCTGTGGTATGCTAGAGCTGCTTCGCAAGCAGCGTTGCTGCATTAGTGAGCACAAATTAAATTACTCCTGAGAGAATTTTCTCCTAAGTTGTGCTTTAGTTTCTAAATCCCAAAATAAATGTCAACACTTAAAATATTTGATTTCATTGAACTTTCACCCTGGTTTTAAAAGAAGATGATGTTATTTTAACTAAATTTTCAATTTCTAAAGAACGGTCTGTCATAAAAGTTCTCTAAAGAAAACAATGCAAGTGACGGTCGCTATGCAAAAACATTTAAATTTCATTGACAAAATATTCTCTTACTACTACTCTAAATACTTCTTGCAAAGAAAATTTCATTATCTAATTCAAGGAGTTAGAGATAATCACTGGATTTTTCAAACACTCATTCAGGGACTGGAGGAAAGGAGAAGAGAATTCACCACACCAGGCCGCCACTGAACACTTGCAGGACACTCCGGACGAGGTGTCATAGTCGAAAATTGGGTATTGATTGAGGACAAAAAAGATCATTCAATGGATATTGATTGGCTTTTGATTGAGGGCAGAGAGCTCTTTCAATGGCAATGATTGAGGGTAGATAACTAATTCAAGGGGCTATAATTGAGGGCACGAAACTAGTTTCATATCAATCAGTGATTTAAATAGAGGTTATAAAAGAAAATATTGAATTTTTCAGAACATGGGACAATTGGAATGGCAGGCACCAAGTTTGTTTAAAAAACTGTTTGCACTGCAATGTATATTTCATTCATTTTAACATTCATAAACGCGCTTTCTTTCTGTTAAAAATACCTACTTTTGTGGCTAACGAAAATTATTTGAACTCGGAGACGTCTCTTTTATTTTATATTGTGCATAACAAAAAAAATGCATGCATTATTATAATCATAATTTCCATGAAAAATCTAATATTTGCTGATGAGTAGAAGAAGCTACTATTACAAAAATTAAATAACTACTTAAAAATAAATCATTCATAAGAAACTCTTTGCTTCAGCATTAAATCTAATAAGTAACTAAAAAATGAGTCTAGTTCTCTTGCTCCGTTAACAAAGATGCCATTGTGCTTACCTAAAAGAAGCTCTATTTTTTCTAAGCCCTCTACGTAATACATCTGAAGGATTTATACTAACCAGATATTCCCAGCTATACGTGCTATCGTCTCTGAGTGCCTGATTTTATTTAAACAGCATATTCAGCTTCAATACCAATGATCTCGATCAAGCACTCCAATCCAGACTGATTTTCAATATGAATCAACCTGGATCTTTTTCCGGACAAGTGAAGAAACGCATTTAATCTAAATTTATAGTAGGTGCAATCATAGAACAAATGATATTATTCGTCTGCCGAACATGAATACCATGTGGCCGGTTAAATATTCATACGTTCATCTCTTAGAAGACTTCATTTGGCTGTTATTCTTCCTTAAAATTTATCCTATCACAACGGTAAGTCTTCAAAACGTTAAAATATTCGGTTTTTAGCAACACTAAACTAAAAACACAGAGGATTTAAATATCTTTCATTCATTATATTCAAACTTTATTTGCAATTACCAGGATAACAATTAAGATTTTAATTTTATTCAACATATTGATCAATTTTTTGCTCTGATCTTGCACTGCAACTGATTTATTTCAGAATTCAAAGGAATAACTTTTTTTAATATCCCACAAAAGTACTAAGTAGAACTATTGCAAAAGCGATAATTTGAAAAAAAAACTAGCCAAATCTGTCAGATGAGTAGGTTTGCAACATGTATTGGAAAATGAAAAGGATCAATGAAACTCATTTGTTATTTCTTCCTTATTTTAAAAGTTTGTTTTAACAATGGCTGGTTTCGACCCAGCCTTCTTTGTGCCCTTCCTCCGGAGGAAAGAAAATTACCCCATTTGGTGGAATAGAGAAATGGATGAGCTCATCTGGATCTCATCTGCAGACGCGCACAGGCAATCTAAGCATGTACGGAGGGGTCAATGTGGCACCCCTGAACTAGGGTTGTTGGTACATTTGTCTCGTGCTTGAGCCTACCTGCACAGGGTGAGCGTTATGCATTTCTGAGTTATCAACGTACATGTTATTTGTTTGTGTTATTATGTTGTTATCTGTATGTGTTAATATATTGTTGTTTGTATGTGTTAATATGTTGTAATATGTATGTGTTAATATGTTATTATCTGTATGTGTTAATATGTTGTTGTATATGTTAACGTTAAGATACAGATTTGTGTTGAATAATTTATGCTAATGGTAGTTTTGAAGACAGTGTAAAAGTATGTGGCGTACTGCTCGTTTGTTAACATGTACACGCGTCACTTATGTGTATCTCTGATGATCTTCGCATTTATTGAAAAAATAACGGAAAATTATTCTAGAATTTTAGGTTTAGGAAACTAATAAACATTGAGGCAGGAGTTTTAAAATGGAAATATCAAAAGTCTTACGTTGAAAAATAAATACATAAAACTGTAAATATTCTAAGGTCCGAGTATCTATTTACTAATGTTATTGTATTTTCATAAGTTTAACTAATGGAAAATACGTAATGAGCAACATAGAAAGTCATAGAGCACTTGAACAAATTAATGTATCAGAATATCCGACTAGTTTGGAGTGATTACCTTACTAAGAACTTTAAAAAAATTCGAAAGCTGAATGTAAATTTAGAAAGCTGTTGATTTTCTGATAATTATTTACGTGTGAAGACATCTGAAAGGTTGAAAATAAAGGTGGGAAACATTTACGTGAAAGTATCCCACAAAACCGAAACCGTTTCTTTTCTTTTTATAGAACTTTACCTCGTATTATAAGACAAGTCCTCTGCTTTCTGCTCAACATGCATCGTATATTAGTAGTTAACTCACAAGAAATATGACTGTGATTCGTGATTTCATTTCGAGAAAGGGCACACGGCAATAGGAGGAGCGAGAGCAAATTCCAAGCAAGAACAAGTTGTAGTTTAAATCAGTAAAACAGTGATCTTTTGAATATGAAGGTCAGTTTTTCACGCTATATCTGAGAATGAATAGGAACATATTGGAACAAGTGGAATATTTTTAGAGTTCAGGGTTGTTATCTTTGCAAACCGAGGGAGAGAATGAAGAGGATTGCAGCCCAGGGTATTGAAGAGTAACTGGCATGAGGAGCTTTTAGAGGAGTGAAGCGTACGAGGCATAGCGGAGAGTACGGAAAAAAGGTGTGACTATTTGCGTATGACCAATTCCACCACTTTTTACAGCACGACAACTTATACAATATTCGATACAGACAGCTGAAAATATGTAGCGTTGAAGGGACATATTTTATTGTTTTTTGTCCTTTATTTTTCTGAACACAGGCATAGTTTCATTACCATCAGCCAAACACCACGCCCTGAAGTTGGAGTAATCTGAATTTCACAACCTCCACCAAGCTCAAGCAAATCACTAATGATTCACCTGTTCGATAACAGGGTAGACAGTTCATCCTATCTGTTGCTGAGATTAAATTATACTGATTAAGTAGGAAAACTTGTTAAAAATATTCGGTCTCTCAAACCATTAAATGCATCAAAAACTAAATCAAAGTGGAATTCAAAAAATAAAGCATGAAAATCAGTTAGAAAACATCCAGGAATGCTTTACTACTTTCTTTCAAATTTTAGTTGGAATCTCTGATCTATGCTTCAATGTGAATTCATTCAATATTTTATTCAATGACAATAGTCGTTTTTAATCAATGCAAACCAATATTCGTACACCAGGAGTTTTCAACTTTATGTAAGTTTAAAAACTAAAACATTTTTTATTCATATAATGATTTCATTCAGGTGCATAAGCATAAAATATGCAAAGCAAACAAAGAAAGTCCTGATATAAATGGATAAAAATAAATTTTTTAACTTTCAGTGATGAAAAAAGCATTCGTAAATGTCAGTTTTAGAGACATGAAAAGATAATTCACGCATTTCGCTAACAAAATCAATTAATTTCATTTTTACCTAAACACAAGTAACACTGATCGCTACATTTCACAATTCGGAGATACAAGAACTCTCTTTCACTTCTCATATTGGATAATTTATTTATCTCTGTATCTCTTTATTTATTTATCTCTTTGCGGATAAAAATATTCGCAAGCATCACCTTAGAACAGCGCCCTCGTGCCTTGACTTCAGGGATCATTCCGCAACACATTGTTTCGCACAACTAAGTACAAAATCATCATCACGTATTATTTTTTGCAAAATCTAAATACATTTTCACTCCTAGAAATTAAAAAAATATGTATGAAATAATTTATATCAGAGTTTTTTGTTTTCTCTGCATATTTCGTCATTATGCACTTTTATAGAATTTTTGTATGAATAACAATTTTCTTGATTTAATAGAAGTATACTCAATTCAAATAATTTTGGTGAACAAACATTTGTTTCCCAATGCAATAACTCGAGTAATATTTTTCAATCTTCTGACCATGTTTCTTCCCTAATATTTATTTTCAAGTCTACACAACGGTTATAAATGCATCTGAATAACACTGTTTGATGCCTTTTTTAAATTTACTGTGCGATTGCTTGGGGACTGATGTATTTGCAAGAAAATTGGTCTATTTGAATAAAAAATGACCTTATTTGCCGGAAGTTGGGCATACGTATGGATCCTGAAGCACAGGACCGATCGTGTCTCATTACAAAAGAAAAGCTCTTTGGTTAAAACTTTTCTTATTCGAGAGCGCATAGCGGACAGAGGTATGGGTATTGAACGAGGTTTGAAAGTACATAAGTATTGGTTCTCCTGAGTTTGGTAGACTAGATACAATCATGTAATTCAATTTTTCAATTCAAGTTACGACTTGAAGTATTCCGAAAGAATTTGTGACACTTAGTATTATACAAGTTTGAAAAAGAACGCACGGAATACCAACAGTCAAATTTTAAGATGTAAAACTTGTGAAAAAACAATAAAAAAATCTGCGGGATTTCTTAACAAAATTTGTCAGTAATTTGAGTTTTCTTTAAATTTCAAAGCTCAACTACGCAATAATTTTTCTCTGCTGCACACACTGAAATGTAATGTAACCAAAAAATCGTGTTTTTTATGAAGAAACTGTCGGTCTGCTGCACAGCTGCTTGAGATTTACACATGTTTTACATCGATAGGCTATCAAACATAATCAAAATACCTAAAAAAATTTCTTGGTACAGGAACTGCACGACGATGTGTAGTAGAGTAGATTTTATTAGGTTTTGTACAGTTGTAAATTCACGAACCAAAAATATTAAAGCTCATTTATTTAGGGAGCTAGAAATTTACATCACTGTTAAAATAACTAATATATAGTACTTGTACAGTAGTGCTTAGGACATTTATTGTAGTAGATTCTTTCAGAAATTCAGTTTGTTTTCAATTTTGTATGATCGTTCATAAATGTCGAGTGAGCATTTTCTCATTCAACAAGCATACATTTTTATAATTTGGAAAAGAAGGTAAAAACGTAAAGGTAAGGTTCACTCGTGTCAATACACATAAGTTGAAAATTTTGAAGATCAGTTTACATGAACTGGTTTTAGTGTACTTTGTGGGTACTATGGATTTTTTGCAGAGAACGAGTCAAAACGTGGATGACGATGTAATTATATGCCTCACATATTTACTATTTGTTCGTTGTTTACAGAGTCCATCAATTGCAAGTGTTTTCAATGAATAAGATTACATAGAAACTATAAAACTTCAAAGAATGTTAATTAACTGCATCTAAAATTCTGGTAACATATAAATGAACTTGACAACAGACGATGATGATGGCATGATGTTTTTTTCTGGAAGTATTACTTATATTTTTGCGCCATTTCAACGCTGCTCAATCTCTCACATTCTCTAATATGCTTACATCAAGAGTTTCACAGTTTTTTCTTTAATGTCAGGTATAGAAAGAATAGAATAGAATAGAATAGAATAGAATAGAATAGAATAGAATAGAATAGAATAGAATAGAATAGAATAGAATAGAATAGAATAGAATAGAATAGAATAGAATAGAATAGAATAGAATAGAATAGAATAGAATAGAATAGAATAGAATAGAATAGAATAGAATATGGCAACAAGAACGAGCCGTTTGATCCATTCTTCTATTATTACCCACGTACCAGAATTCGGTATGTGTCACTTATGTTGAGAACCGTCTATTAGTTGATTCACTTGTGCTAAAATAAAAATTGTAACAAGATAAATGGAAAATAAGTTTTTAGCCTCGAAAGGACTTTAAAGTATCTTGATTTATCAAAATTTATCTGAAATAATAAATGTGACTGATGAGTAGGTAATACGTCATTTAGAAGATAAAAATTAACTTCTCTCATGTGGACAACGTAATGAAATGAGTTTTTTAAGAAAGCAATTTGATAATCAGAATTCCTAGAAAAAGTATTTTCTCATGCAAATGTGTTACAGAACTTTCTCATTTTATTTTACCTCTAATTGAGGGAAACCGCTCCTGAAAATAACTTTAGCGTAATGATACAAAACAATGAAAGTTTCTAAAGCTATACTGACATGGAGGAATATTTTTTTGGGGCGTTATACCCGAAATCAAAAACGCGTTGAATTAAAATCGACTTTAGCCTCTAAGTGCAGTTACTTCATCACTTTATTTATAGGTTTAGCTGGGGGAATATCCGTTGATGACTGTACAACTGCGAATCACGCACTACTTTTGGCTTCTAGTAACCAAACACAACACACAATAATCATATATTGTGAGATTTTCTGATAGCTTTATTGGTCATGATTTGCATATGAGACCATGAGATGCAAAGTCAATTGTATCATTGATGGGATACTTTCTGTAAGTCGATAACAAGTATGAGTGATCATTTACCACTCAACCTCGTAGAAAATGCATAGGGTTGTGTACTAAGTTTTAAAAACTCGAAATATGTCCATTTGGTTGAATGATTACAATTTTTTAGCTGACTCCTACTTGTAACTATTTCATGTTCGCAGTACATGGCGTTCGGAACACTGGAAACACTCGGTCAAATGTTCTTTCCCATCTTTTTTTACAATGTTCTTTTCTTGTGGAAATACGCGTGCTCAAATTTTATGTGGTTGCTAATCAAGCAAGCGGTAACTTTAAAATCAGGAGTTAAAGCAGTACCGAGGTTTTTGATGTGGACCTACAGAACGTACCATGTGTTATAGGTTTAATGCAAGAAAGATCGAATATTGCACCTATCATCATGAAAATTATTGTTGGCACTTGTGCTACATTACGTATTTATTAGTAAATCCCGTTTTAACGTTTGGGTTCTTACTGGAGCTATGCTTATTAAATTATTTTTTATTCAGTAAATGGTCATGTGCAGGGTAGGTCATAAGTAAGGTACCTCTGCAGATGCGAGATTATTGGTAGGACTGTTACGCTTGCAGCACGGATATACCAACAAATTTTAAAAATCAACTTATATTACTATGATTGTTTTTAAAGCTACCTAATTATTGTCACCATATGCAACATGAGGTTAACCTGGGCTATACTCAAGCTAAACTGTAGATTGTACGACATTTGTCACCCAGAAATAATTATAAGGCATTTCGCACACGAATATTGAATCATATTTTGTCTCAGTTTTATAGGGTGTGCACTGGTTATTGTTTCTTTTTTCCTGTATGCTAAATTTATCCGTCTGCATTAATAACTATGAGCGAGCGCGGACATTTTAGGCCTTGAGCTTCAGAGTTTCGATTCCTTATCTACTGCCACAAAGTTCTCACCATAAAACTCAGGTTGTAGTACGAACGAACTTTCATTTTTATTTTCAATCACTGTATTTCCACAGGAATGTAGAGCATTCATTAACATTGCTCAGTTTCATTCTTTATGATTAAAATGAGCATGTGGAGTATGAACTCTTGCACAAGATCCAAATTATTGTACTTGTGTAGGGTAATGAACTCTGAGTGCCATTTCTTCATATCACACAGTTACTTTAAATCTGTATTTTTTGGCTTACAAAAGTACTTACATTAAGCGAAAGAATACCCCTCGTAGTGACAGGCGTTAGGGAGGTATGAAACAAATATGATAATAAGACTTATCAAGTCTTATACGTACGTGCACTGCAGATAATACTCTCTTCATTTCCGTTCAATGTACAGTTAAACTCTCAAAAAGGTGCTACTCATTTTACCAGAGTTTAATCGTTAGTAAAATCATTAGCAGCTTTTAAGGATTCTAGCACGTAATGAACTTGAAAGATCAGTGTACGGAGAAACTATTAACAGTGATAAAAGAATAACTTACTGAAAATAAGTTTATTCAAATTAAAGCTGAAGTTGAGCCTTTGAAAAACATTGTGGAAATCTCTTTCTCAAATACGACAACACCACCAGGAAGCCCTCTGGGTTCATTAGATCGTAAAAAAATGGAGCATAAAAATGGAATTTTTGTTTGCTTCAGCTTTGAAGCTAATTAGACCAGATTGATATTTGGAAGAGCTAACTGAAAATGTTTGAACTTTCTCAGTATTCAAAGGTTTCTAATCAAGCCTTTCGTTTAACCATTATTTTATGTTTCAATGGTAAATTCAAATGCATTCTCGTATTGCAAGGTAAAAAATACAATACTCCTGATGCAGAAATTCCTTGTGTGCCAATTTGTTCACAATTTTATAAATTACTGTAAAATGTGTGATATTTGACTGAAATTACATTTAATTTAGTAAAAAAACGACTGGGAAGCCGATACCTGGAATCAATTCGTTACGTAAGAAGACTTGGACTAAAAGTTGTATTCTTCACCGTCCTAATAAACCCTGAAGTCTTCTCTGAAAAAGTGTTCCAAAACACAGCATAAGGTGTTGATCAACCTAGTACTTCACTCGACAGTTACGGACCTCTCAGAATATGATACAGTTCTGCCTGTTTAAACATTGCCGGCAGTTTGATCATCAGATGAACAGTGTGTGGTTGTGTTGTACGAGACAACTGAGGATGGAGGTTAATGTGAGCCACATGACCATATATCGTGATATAATGAGACCTAAACTCCTGGCTAAGTTCTCTAGTTGTACTGGTAGGATTTTCATCAATTTTAGCCTGCAAATCCTCAGAACTGATTTCTTTGGAGCGTTCTTTTCTTGTTTCGTTTTTTAGACTGAAGTCATCCTTTTTGAAACGTGACAACCATCTCCTACACACCTTTTCATTCACCACAACGTTTTCATAAGTATCTTTGAGAGATTTTGCTGATGAAATTGCTGTATTGCTCTTCTGAAATTCATTTAGTAAAATATACCTAATGTGTTCTTTGCTTGGAGTGTACATTTGATTCAAAAATATTTAATTATTACAATAATTTTAACAATACCTGAAAAAAGAAATATCATTTTATTGATTTAGATGACTACACATATGTCATTTATAAGCTAAATTGATGTAATGATAACCTAAAATTATAACTCAAAAAATGGACAGAACTATCGTTACCACTTGACATTTGGATAAAAATCTGAATTAAGGAATTAAGTAGCTAGTTAGTCACCATATGAACTTTTATTGATGTTATATATTGCATGAAATACTATGACTCTGCATTTTTAATCGGCTGTGTTTATTGATCGTTTTTAATGATACATGTATGATATTTTCATTAACAACTCTTCACTAACAACAATGTTGGTTGCAAATTGCATAAAAAATAAGTACCTTTTTCTTCGTTTTCTATTATCCCAATTCTTTCTCA
Source organism: Trinorchestia longiramus (assembly GCA_006783055.1). NCBI lineage: Eukaryota > Metazoa > Arthropoda > Malacostraca > Amphipoda > Talitridae > Trinorchestia > Trinorchestia longiramus. Next base: position 90,914 of record VCRD01001024.1, on the reverse strand, counting down.
ATAGCTACCTCATAAGAACCAAACATATTTTAATTATAAACACAATATTTTATTTTAACAAAATATGAAGGAACAAAAGGAGGTACGAAGTAAAGCAACAGAGTATGAACTAAATTTACTTTAAGAATCACTACTCTACAGGAACCAGTTTTATTATCGAAAGGAATTAATTGCTGGATATCACAATTACATAGACGTTAATTTGTGATTTCGCTTACAACAAAATACGCTGAAATCAATTCGCATCTCTCGACGTTAAACTGAACAAATTCGTATGCTACAAAAGTAGATGGGCCTTTTACCTAGATTTATTTTATCGCATCTGACTTCCACTAACTTTCTTTCAAAACAACTTTTAATTGTACAAATTCTTCTTGATTGTTACAATAGATAATATGAAATGAAACATTTGCTAAATTTCTAAAATATTGCAAACAGTTCACTGCAAAGGTCCTTCCACTACTCACGTAATCCGGGAAAAATGTTTCAACAAAATGTCTTCACCCAACAGTTGTTCGTGGTTACTTGGTTCCAAAGTTTCCTTCCTCGTTAAGGAGTTTTCCAATTCATTAGGAAATTCTTTAGATGAATCTTCTGAAAAAAAGAAATTGTTCCTTCGAGTCTGACTCGGAAAGTTGCAATCGCTTCACGATCCGTGATCTACAGAAATCATTACTTGTATAGCTGAGAATCTCTACTCTCCATAACTCATTGTATCCTCATAACTCATAACATATCATCCTTCATAACTCATTATCGTGTGATTTGTATCATAGTCACTATTTATTAATTATTAACGTAAAAATGCTGTTTCACAAGTGTCAAATTTTCAGCGCACAATCACAAAAAAATGTCCTATAATTTACTTTTGTATGAACTATAGCCCTTGTTGCTTTTTTTTACATACGTTATGACTTATAATATAAAATCAGTTTACCAACGTATTCAATACAGGCATAGTATTTGAACACTTCATAAAAAAGTAGCATAGTCAATATCACTAACGTTGTTGGTATAAACGTGAGAGCACAAAGCACTTGTTATCAAGCGCCCTGAATTAATTTCTGTTAGTACAAGTTATACAAACTGACTTTCTTCTTCCAGGCCTGATCTTTAGAAGCCCTTTTGAGTTTAGAATTGTGATCGCATAGGTCATTAGTAATCCAAGTGTTTGAATTAATTACCTGAAATGCTATGTTAAAACTAAGTATTAGTTACGATCATGGGGTCATTAAAAGTATTCTCTGTTGCCTTATCATGCACCAAAATGGTTCTGTATTTCTAACGTGTATTTATCACAATAGTATTGACTCTATAAGAGCCTGTAATATCTTTAGAATTAAAACTAAATGAGTTAATTGTTTTTTTCATCAAAATATATCCATCATTTCACAACGTTCCAATGAACATTTAAATTGACCTAACATTAAAACTATTGTTAAAACCTAGACTGCAATAACCTCAACCGCTGCTCATCCAAAGCTGGAAAGGTATCCTACTCTTTCGTTAACTTGTCGTTTAAAAATCTTTTGTTTTAAAAATATTTTCAATTGTGTGCAGTTCCTATAAAAATGATTAGAGTGATGTGATACGAGTAATGAGACAGTAACGCGTCACAAAATGCTATCAATATTATTTAGATGCTCCTGTCTAATGCTTTTATGGGATCATCGCAAATTTTACGGTGGGATCATAGTAAAAAGTTTGCTCTCATAAAAAGAATATTTGTAATCCTCTCAACTTACAGCTGTTGAATGCACGTGAGATTAAATGACATGGTACGTGATTTAAAATGAATTTTTTCATTAAGGTAGGCCTCATGCTCTCATTCTGGTTCAAGTTATTCATAATGTTTCAACATTCATTTAATCGTTTGTTCTGCTACAATTAGTAATAGCTCTGTATTCATATACTAGGATGAAAAAATTCAAGAAGTCGTCTCAGTAGTTTTTGATAAGTTTGATCGATAAAGGCAAGCCAACAGCAATAAAAAACACACTCAAAAATCTAGCCCAAAAAAGTAAACAGAAAAACGATTTGATGAGAACTTAAAAAAGAAAAAACAACTGAGCAAGTTGTCATTTAGGGCTTTAATTTTTAAGAAAATATTATTCGACTTGAGGAGAGTGAAAAAAATTCAGCGCACAAACTTTACTTATTTTTTACATAAAACAAAACAAGGGTTGACCAGCTCATCAGAAGTCGAGAGATGAGAAGGGATCAGTCTGACCTGGACTCTTTAATAATACCGGCGAGATGTTACTGGAGACCCAGATTACGCCACTAGGAGCAAATGCACGTTACGTAATAATAAAGATTGGAAGAACAACACTGATTTAAGTTCGGGTTTCTGTTCGCTGTATATTTTCAGGTATTAAAATAACACAAACAGTAAGAGGAATAACATTAAAGGCAGGAACTCCTGAAATAGTGTTAAAGAAATATGGTCGAATTTATGCTATAGTTCTTTGAATCATGGATCAGTATCAACATTTGATCACTTTGTGCTAAACATTTTACACGAATTATTCTTTTCTGCAAAAACTGGTCATAAGTGAGGTATAAAGGAGCTTTGCAAGTGGCTGGACCGTGTTCAATAGTTCCCTTGGCGTTTCTGAGAAATTTATTGGTCTCTATCGCATCTCTATTGAACAAAGATCCTTCTCTTCAGGCCTTCGGAAAAATGTCGATGAAAGGCCACTTAGGGATCGGGGGCCACGCTGATCTTGCCATACGAATAGAGAATGAGGAACTGTTGACATTAGGACAAACTCGGAAATTGGCCGTTTGCAAATAGCAGGTCGTGATCATCGTGAGACCTTGAAACTAGGTTTTCTGATTTCCATGTACACTCTGCTGTGAATTCTGAACTAAAATGACTTTCCGTGAGTATAAAGCTTGAACACTTGGTTTGATTCGTTAACGGTAGAGGATGAAGGGAGAGTTACTATAGAGTTATGTTAATTTGGTTGGAGTTGGATTACTGGAGTAATTAATGAAATGTGAAGGTAGCTTGTTACTATCATAACTTCAAACAAAAGTAAGTTTCACCACGAGTAATATACGCAGTGGTTCCATCATATCTGATACTTGGTTAAGGTATATATTTCCTAGACTTAAATTCACGCACACTTACATATATCTGTGAAATCTCAGGTGTAATTGTTTAGGAAAGATGTTCGTGAAAATACTTTGACACTGAAAACATTCAACTGACACAACGACGCACGCCAGAGTTCATGAAGAAATGATCTTCAGCCTCTCGAAGAAAGACGTAACTGAGGCTAATTAATACATGTGGAATGCTAGCTGAAAAATTATATGGCTTACGATGAGTATTCTGTGGATAAGTAAACGTTTGAGCTCGAAAAACGGAAGCCAAAACTCAATCAATTTTGTTGATTAACACTATCTGACAGCAGTAAAAAACTATGAATCGATTAAATTCTCATAGAGACCAGAACGAGCAAATAGAGATCAATGGCAAAATTTGGAAATTGTCTACAGCACGATTTCAGTCTCAGAAATACAAGGTAGGTACGAGAGTCGTGAGGACTTTAGAAGTACACCATTTCATTGGAATATTGATTCGAGCTATCATTCGTAGTCAGATCCTACGCAATTATACTCACATGTATTGAAATAGATTATAACACTAATGGTCCTTTCTTTGATATTCAAGGTTACCGGGTTGTTCTACAGTTCTGTTACACTTTTTTCCAGAAATTTAGTGATCATTTACAACAGATTTGAATATTTCTTGTGATAGCTGAATAGTAAAGCTATCAATGTCATTTGAAAGTTATTGGTATATTCATAATAATTAGTAGTATTACCAATGGAGGCAAAGAGAATTTAAATTTTTACTCTACTACGTGCGACACATAAGAAGTCAGACATTGCTAATAGCCTTAATGTCAGTCGAATGACAGTGCACAGAGTTGCGAGTCGTTTAAGACATGGTGAAACCTTCAAGGATCGTCCTCGTTCAGGTAGACCCCAAATTGTGAAGACAGAGACCATTATAAAACTTCAAAAAGATCTAAGGCTTAAAATGACTCATTTTGCCAGGAAAAAGAAGATCTCGGTCTCGGCAGTGAGAAGGGCTGTGAAGATTGAAGAGGAAAGAGCTTAAAACTCGTCAAAAAGCCCCTGCTAACTGCTGCAATGAAGCAGAAGCGCTTTGAGCGATGTAAATGCCTTCTTAAAGATCTGAAAAGTTATGGTAATCGGATTGTTATTTTTTCAGATGAGAAGACGTTCTCGGTCGATCCTGTTGTGAACAAGCAGAATAATCGCATTGTTAGCTTCGGTCAGGACATCTCTGAATTACGGAACGTGTCTACAACCAAAGATTCGGCCTCTGTGATGATGCTTGGAGTCGTGGCATCGAATGGAGAAAAGATGCCTCCAGTGTGGTTCCCACTTGACTACAGGCTAAACGCCTTTGCGCTTGCAAAGATGTTCTTCTCACGAAAATCCTACCTTGGGTGAGAAAAATGACTAAAAATGCAAACTACGTATTCCAACAAGATGGTGCACCTGCACACACCGCAAAAACTATTCAAGAGTGGATGGGGTCAAACATGAACTTTTAGCCCACGGATTTCTGGCCGCCACAATCGCCTGACCTGAACCTCCTCGACTACAGCGTCTGGATGCATATTGAGAGCAAGGCATGTAAAGTTCACCACAACAGTGTAGAGGAGTTGAAGTCTTCCGTTAATCGTTCATGGGTCATAATGAGGAAAGATTACACCAGCAGAGTTTGCAAGAGTTTCTGACCTCGTCTGAGCCGTGTTATTGCTGCTGAAGGAGGTCAAATTGAAAAATAGTATTGTAATAATCCTAATAAGTATATGGAAAGCCTTATTTGTTTTCTTATTCCTATAAATCGTAATTTTGGAAACTTTTAAATAAAAATATCAAAATGCAACAGAACTTTAGAACGACCCGGTATAAACCATATTTCCCTGCTAATAACGTGATATTTTGGGCAGTATTTGCTGCACCAAATATGCAAACGACAGATAACTTACAATAAACCAATAAGTTCCAATCAAAAGAACTCTCTGTATCCTTTAGAAATTCTAGTCCCCTTAATTGAATGATTGCTGCTACCTGTAAAACAAACTCGATGCAAAAATATTAACATCCTCTGATATTATTCCATCTATGATAGAAAAAAGTACTGAGTCAGGGCCTGTTAGAGAATCATTTTAGCCTCGGTTGGCACTTATGCAACTTAAATCTACGCTTCAAGCTTCAATAATTCCCTCCACGATGCCTACAAATTCCTGTCGATGGAAAGTGAGGAATTTTTGACATCGAAAATTCTATGAAGCAATAATATGAATAACGTTCTGTAGTTCGGTCGGAGGCCGTCACAAGCCATACAGTATTTTTTTGCAGCTAACTGGACACTCCCAACCATCTCAAAAATTTGACAATGCATTCAACGATGGATATTCCTTTGAGTCCTGCAGATTTAGAAACTACAAAAAAAATGTTACAGTTGAATATTTTCAACTCTTTGCCTGCAAATTGAGGTGCATTTTTTCATAAAACTATATTGATTGATATGTAGAACATATGTATGTACGTCTACATACATATGTTACATATATTCCTTATGTGAAATTCAAGCGACGGTACTAATTTCTCTAGAAAAAAATTGTTTATTTTACATATAATACACTCACGTTTCGACTGGACTACTGGAGATAGACTCAGAGAATCTTAGTAATAGAACACGAGTCCTTATAATTGTCTTATAAAAACCGAAGAGTTTTATTTGAAAAGTCGAATGTGAAAAGTTATCTCCGTAGAGTTCGTATCACAGAGGTCAGAGTAGAATCGGACTCGTTGAGTCAAAATCGTAAATTTGAACAAGCCGAGTTGAACTCGTAGATTCAAATTCCTAGAGAAGAACTCGTAGAATCTAACTCGTAGAACACTATTCGTAGATTTAGACTCAAAGAGTTGCACACACCCAAAGTTGAACTTACAGGGATTTCCACGGAAATTTTTTCGCTGCTGCGGTGGTATGAGATATTATGAAGCCCTTGTTATCATCGTTAGGAATCTTTTAGACAATTCTTAAGTCTACTTGAAAATTGTTTTATTAGAATGGGGGTAGATTTGTTTTTTCTCTTTTTTAATATAATGCCATATATCTTCCGTTTTGTTGAAAAGTATCATAAGTCATTACCCATCAAAAATTGACATTGAAACTTAGAAAAGTTGATGCAGTGTATTCATATCTTTGGTCATCGGATGTATAATTCAGGTATGGTATTGTATCTTTGATCTTTTATGTCAATTCGCGGCCGAAAAACAAGCTGGAATGTTTTCGATGATTGCGGACATACATGAAAGCATGACACCTCATGTCATAGTGCAGACTTGTATAGTACTTGCTAAAACACGACAAAATTTTTTTATATATTGCGCTGCTTTAAAGAGGTCATTAGTTTACGTTAAATAGAGCCTAGCTGGTGTCCATTGAAAAGCTCTATAAATTCTCCACTCATTTGATGACGTCTAATTATGGCTTCAATTCTTAATATATCACTTCCGACGCCTGGTTTTTATACCTGAATTGAAAGTTTTACGCCCTGATGACTTGGTTTCTTTCAGCTTGACTGGCCTCTCGTTCAAAATTTGCTCAGATAAATCATTCCTGTTTGCGTGTCCTTCAGGCGTTGCGACTCGCATGGCGTGAGCCGTTCATTAAGAGTTTGTAGAATGTAAAGAAAACTACGAGAAAACTATGTATAATGATCATCCATCATGTGAATGAAAAACTGAACGAATATAAATCAGTCATATACGTTCGGAGAGATGTCACTGCCGATTGTTTTTCCGACTTTTACTCGCTGAAAGTTTTCTTTTATTCTAATTTTATCACGGTCTTCTCGCTCAAGACAAGTCTCTCCGTAATGTACATAGGTACTCGTCATTCTTGGACGCGACTAAAAGTGCCGTGTCTTTCAAAGCAGGAAGCGAAAAGGAAAAACATGACCGCCTCTGGAAAATTCCTATACAATATAAATTCTCAGAAGACTGGTGTCGTTCAGCAAAAATTCCTGAAGTTCACTTGGGATTTTCTTTGTTGCTTCTGTGCTCCTCTGCAGGTGGGCATTTCGTTAACTGTTCACACTGACAGATAATTGAGAACTTTTCGAGCTGAGAGTGCAGTTGTTGTGCCAGTTCAAGTTTAAATAAAACTAACATCGTCGTTCTTAACCAGAATGCCATACTAAATTAACAATTTAAAGGTCGCTGAAACTTTAAAAAATTCAAAAAAGGTTAGAGTTAAAGGAAAATTGGATGAAACTGAGATCTACGTAGTAAGTTACCTTTTAAAACTATAATGTGGACTTGAAGAACAAGAAAACTCGTAGTTTCAATAACGTTCAACAATATTGCCTCTAAAAATTATACACCCAGTAAACAAAAATGTGTGGAAATTTTATTGTGGAAAATATTTTTCAAACTAGCTCCATTTTAAATTCATTTCAGTTGCTTTTTCCCATACCTTCATCTTACCTTTTCCTTTGCAGTTCATGATCGGTTTAAACTTCACACGGTTGTTCATGAAAGCCTTCAACTAAGAAAAAAATAAAAATAAAATTAAAATATTTGCAAATCCAGAATATTAGAGTTAAAAACAGTCAACAGCGTCCCGTTTTATATTTAACACTCTATGACGAGTTGTTTGAACAAATAGAGAGTAGAGAGCAATTCATCAATAGAGGTGGTACAGGGATATTCACCATTTTGTACGAAGGCGGTCAAATGCACCACTGAATGGCTATAGACAATACATGTTATTTGTACGATTTCCATGACCAGAAAAACGTTATTTTTAAAAACAGCGTTTTATTTGTATATGTGCCGGGCTTTCATCGCTGAAAACTGTTCATGGATCACACCCGTACAACTCTTGACTCACTTGAATTCACCCACACAATGGCACGTGCAAAACACAATCACTATGCTGGTATTCACTCTACAGCTTTATTCTTCCACTTCAATCGGAAAAAAATGTCTAAACTTTGAAAATTTGTTCATTCTCACTGAACGAAATTTATCATAAATACACGTATTTCGTGGCAGTAAATATCAGTCTAGTAAAAATATCAGCTTTCTAGTTTTCTGTTCTTGAAAAAAACTGAAAAAATCATACATATAGTTCATCATCTGAATTTTGTTGTTAAGAACTCGTTAAATTCTTGACAGAGATTCCCGCCAGTGTATTAGCACTGAGATTAGGTCTAGAACTCTCGAGCAGAATAATTTACTGAGACGAGCAGCAGGGCAAGTGTCGCCTTCACTTGTCCATTAAACATGACCGCTGCACACCAAAACTCCGCTGTTGTCTTCCCTCGTTATCTTCAAGCCAGAGACTTGGTGCTCATGGATGATGTCCGCAACTCGACAACTACTGTAACTACGGACCTTCCAAGAAGCTTTCTTAGTTTGTCGTCCAATTGGCAGCCCATTTTTCTGAATGTAGAAATTGTTTTTTTCCTCTCTCACGGTTTTCACTCGTTCCAACTCTATGTTTCCTTGATCTCTTTGTTCTTTTTAAGTGAATAATTTCTACGGTCATAGCCCTGCTTCCTCACTGAATATATTTATTTTATTTTCTTCATCTTTTGCCACCATTTCAGGCCGTGTGTATGCCAATTTTGTTTACGAGTATGCAAATATGTTCACATCAATGTAGCAATGTTATCTCTTCAAAAAACCTTCGGGCAAAACACTCAACTTTAATCTTGATGAATAATTGTTATAACAATTAAATATTGTCCTTTATTGCATTCAGAAATTAATAATCACTATTCAGTAGCTGAGTGGTGCACGCTGTGTGACAGACGCAATTTGTGTTTTTCATTCTCGAGTATGTGAGTATTTAGGAACGAGTTTTGGAGAAGGTGCTGTTAGTCAAACTCCTATTTTCTGCTGAGTGAGACTACTCACACAACTTAAATTTATACGATTTAGTAATTGGTGATTCCTTAATTACCATAAAAACACATTTAGTCTATGCAAATATGTAGATTTTAGAGTTAGTTAGTGCATGTATTTTTCTCTTAAACCTAATTTCAAAAGCATTTAGATTCTTCTTGACAATCTAGAATGGCTCACATGTTGTTCATCCAGCTATTATTTTTTCCTTTTGTTACCTACATTAAATAAATTATTTTGCTGATGCTAGATCAATTGCATGGAAGTACACTTTACTCGTATTTGTTACATTTTCAAAATACTTTTGTTGGCACGGGTCAGTGCCTGATATATGTAGATTTATGTTGTGATATAAAATACTAGTGGCCAACATGTGAAAAAATTCACTTGATTTTTACTGAATATTTTTGTTTGATTTGCCAGTGGACGTAGACTTTGCGGAGGAGTTTCCACATTTAAGGGGAAGAAAGCTGATAACAGAAAAAATGCGTATTTTATAGTAATCCTGTGTCTTTGCTACCCACACTACAATGCTTACAATTCGTGTATGCCTGTTCCATTAAGAAGTCAATACTTAGCCTCAGAAAAACATTTTACTTTAAGCTGCTTAGTAATGCCTCGTTTTCAATTAATTCCCCCTATCCAAGTCAGCAGTCAGGTGGGACACGAAATATATATACATAAATATATATATATATATATATTTATATATGTCATGAAACTTATGATATATGCATAGTTTTTCATATTTCAGGGCGATATGTAAAATGTATGTATCGACATAAGTATCGACAAAGTGTATGTATCGACATGTGTCTCGACAAAGTGCATGTATCGACAGCCACGTTAGAGGTGTGGGACTACAGGACACAGTCGGTACAGCTGTGTAAACAAACACTTGACGGTCAGCAAAGCACGAGAAGTATGCTGAGCTCCACAAGACGATAAGCCCAACAGAGCGGTTGAGTTATGGAGCTTGAGACTCTACGACAGAAATTAGAAATGAATAACAAAAGAAAAAAGTTAAGCTTGTATAAGAAGGCCATGAAGCGAGAGAAGAAAGCACTTGGAAACTAGATCTCGTCGACGATGTAGACTGTTGGGACGGAGAGCAACATTTAGGTCTAGGGCATAACGGAAATTAAGGGGCACCGTGATAAGAGGGAAAATTAGCGGCATCTTTAAGCTGTTTATCGTAAAAAAAATTATTTAATGATAATAATTATCGTGAAATAAACAATTGTCATTTATAAGTATTAATAGAAATATAACGGAAATATAGCACGCAGAAAAACCATGCATTGAAACCAAGATGACGTAAAATTTGAGAAAGAAAAAACTCAACAATAATCAATCATTATGCAACATATCACTATGCAATTAAAAGTAGGCGATAAAGTTTTTCCTTTTTATATGCATTAAATCTGATCATTTAATAATAAATTAGACAACATTCATCACCCATATTTATGCGTATCGCCACAACTCAAAGTCTCAGATAAAAATAAATTTTTTGGTCTTTATGATAGAAAACAAGGACGATAATAATTATATTACAGGGAGTTACGAAGCGCTGCGTCAGAGAAGCAAGCTTGTCTTCCAACATTCTGTTCAAGCAGAAAGCTTTCGAGGTTTTTTAATTGGATCGACCTAATTTAGTATTCATGAGAGAATTTACGGCATTTCCTTTTTATTTAGGAGCAAAAACATTTTTAACACTTGCAGTTTTTGAGAATCTTGGAATGAAGCTTAAAATAGAGCGTTAAGTTCTTGGATTTCTTTGCTCTCGGCTGGCAGCGAATTGAATTCAACTGTAAAATATTCATTTAGCTCCTTCCTATGAGCTAAGACTGCTATGCATCTTTCTTGTTCAGAAACTGTGTCTCTTTTGAATATCATCTGAAAGTAAAGACCAGTGTTAAACATTGGGTCATATCTGAATATCAGCTGAAAATAGAGACCAAACCTACATTTTTACTTACCCATTTTTTATTTGAATGCTTGCCAATTAAACTTTTGATTCATGGTTATCTTGTTTCTTGTGGATCTTATTTCACGTAACTTCAGCATCTATCGAAGGTAAAATCAGAATTATACCCTTTTCTCTGTAGCACCGCAATGACACAAGCTATTTACGAATCTATTTAAATTCAATCGAAAATTTCTTCTCAAATTCAAGCTACTTGGATAAAGCTAAAAATTAATCGCTTGTCATGAATCTTGGGAAGCTAATCATCAATTCAGAACCTCTTCTCTCAAATCTTTGCAGTAAATCATATTTTGAACAAAGATACACACAGTTTAACACAAGCACACTTGCTGATATGATTATAAAATACATAAAGGTTAATATTTTTCCCATTCTTTCGTGCGTTCAAGCAAGTTTGACGTTGCTTTAACCTTGGTAAAAATTAGTGCTATGTAAAAGTTAAACTATCTACTTGCAAGTTAGGCTTACGTTCGTTATAAATTACTTATAAATCAATCCTATGCACGAAACAAATGATGTTTGTGTCCTATGTATAGGCTCCTCAATTCTTTATTTTGGTCCTCGCGTTTGCGTCGTGTTTATGAAGCACTACGTCATGATGTTTGTTTCGACTCTTTAAAGCTCCACATTTGTTGATCATCTTTTCGCAACGAGACCATACAAGAATTCTAAGATTAAAATTAGATTTAGAATACAGTTAGGTACTCATTATCGAAATTTCGAGGACCGTCATACCATCATTCAACGCATGATTGTATTGATGTACACCTCTACTTAAACTAATGAAACAAAATCAATTTCCTTCGTTCACTGAACAATTATGAAAAATATTCTAACGTAAGAGATTGTGTGAGTAAAACTTTTGTTCTAGATTGTACGAGTATAGCTGTTCTAAGTCTTTCAAATATTACATTTACAGGACACAATAATTTCTATATGTGCTGAACTGGATATTGCATGAGCCAAAAAGTTATTATAAAAACAGCTTTCTTGTCTTACTTTTATATACAAAAGACATAATTTAAGTTTATCATTTGCTTATTCGCACCAAGAAATAATAAAAACTGTACAATAATTATCATAGTATTATTGTTGTACGGAAGATTCTCATTCATCTTAAATTTTATCAATCTTCGGTAGAGAAATGACCTCTTTATGAACAAGAGACACGACCGACGCTTTATTTCAACACATCTTTGTTCTGCTGCTTTTGTCTCTCCACAATTCCCTCATGAAAATTGAGGACACCAGTCACGACATGCGGTCTAGATGCACCGGAGGTATTACTGCTCTCAATTTCCTCTCACTGGCCTCACGTTTAGAGGTGATGCTTGGCAGAGAGCACACAGCTCTCAATTTCCTCTCACTGGCCTCACGTTTAGAGGTGATGCTTGGCAGAGAGCACACAGCTCTCAATTTCCTCTCACTGGCCTCACGTTTAGAGGTGATGCTTGGCAGAGAGCACACAGCTCTCAATTTCCTCTCACTGGCCTCAAGTTTTGAGGTGATGCTTGGCAGAGAGCACACAGCTCTCAATTTCCTCTCACTGGCCTCAAGTTTTGAGGTGATGCTCACAGAGTGTATGTGTGATGTGCAGAGAACACATACGAGTACAGTAGACGTACTGTATCATTGTACTGGTCTGACTTCATTGTAAACGTATTCAAAATTAAGCAATAATTGCCGGACATAATTTTTTCATTCATAGTAATTTTTCTTGTCTAGCTTCATCATGAACTACTCAAAGTTGATAAAATGATTTTAGCACCCTTCTGTGTGCACATATATTGAAAAAAATCAGGGTTATTTATGTTTTCATTACTTGTGGAGCAAACATCATACAATATCTAATGTGCATCGACAGTTGTGAAGTATTTTTGTCAGTGTTTCTAAAGACAGTATGAGAACACATTAAAGGAAAATTTTATTTTATCGTCTAATTCAGTCATAACGTTATAATTTAATTTCATATTGATAATCTAGAGCACAAAACTGGCACCTTCATGCTGAAAAAAATGCGTAGAGAAATTTATGTAAAATCAACACTTTTGCATAACTTTTACCGAATTATTGGCAGTCCTTCATCTAAACATGAGCTTGAAAGAGAAAAAATAGTATTCGACAACACTGCAATGGAAGCATAAGTTACAGTGGCAAGGCACATGTATGCAAAATTTTATGTGCCGATGCCCAAACAACAAAACCTGTATATATTTCTGGCTAACGATACAATGATCTTTGTGCTGCTCCGTGGATAGATATATCTCCTCGAACATAACATCCTGATCGAAATGATTTGTGTAGTTTAACTTCTCTGTATTCCTGTGCACAGATTATTTGGGAGTAAACTACCACCTCATCATGTCGAAATGTGACGGCTAGAACGCGCATTTGAATAGCAACTCGAAATGCAAAGAAAAATTGAGCCTTCTTGAGAATAAAAAGAATGGTTGTGTGGTGTATATGAATGAAGGTAACCGGACATTTTGGTCTCATTTAAGCCCTGCAATGCGACTTTCGTGTGGCTTTTTGCTTGGGTCTTTGCAAACTTGGCTTAGATTTTTTTACTACAGTGTCAATTTGACGCTACGATGTGGACTAACTTTCCCACTTAAAGCCTTCAAGTGAAAAAGTTATTTCATTGTAACCTGATACGAAATTTCCTGAAATCGTATTAGAAATTTCTTGCAGCGGAGGCTTACTAGTCTCAAAGTCTTTTTTAAGTAATTAGGCTTTGGTTAGTTTCTATTCTTGCCTTGTTTTCTATCCAGCGACCGACAAAAAGCAATCACGTGTACGTGCATACAAATCTTATTAATATACACAACTATTCAAATGAAATTCATGCGAGATAAATACGGTGAAACGTATCTAAACATTCTAAATATTTAAAAAAAGAACATTGTAGAGTTTGTGTATTACGAATCTCATCAACATGCTTAATTTTATTCAAAATTGTTGTTCTAATTGTAACCAGAAATCAAAACCTTACCTAAGATGCTGATGCTCATCATGTTAATATAATGTTCAAAGACATGACGTTCAGGCTCTTCTTTCTAAGGCAATGGTTGAAATTTTTGAAATATGTTCTGACAACTCAATGTACTCAACGCTAAAGAAATATCAAACGTCGTCAAATTAGACCTTCTATCGGCTTTTAATTCTTGATCTTTAATGAGGGTAAACTCTCAAGAGGTGAATCGACCAGTTAGACCTCGAGAAAAAGTTTGAAAAATTAAAAATTCAATGGATTTCTCTGCAGCTCGAGCGCGAAAGCGTTGACCACGTGTCTCTTGTAACTTGCAGTCTGCAATTCGTCTTGCATTTTTCTCTTGGGTAATGCGACTGGCACCTTTTGTTCGTCGCCTTTTTGTTCGTAAAAACGAGTCAGTCGTCAGTAGCGGTAAGGACTGTATTTCTCATGTGCTAGAGACTGTTTGTTCATGCAGTAGAGAAAAACTAGAAAATAATTATTGGTTGTGGTTGGTGTACGCACTTATTATATTCTCTTTTCAAAAGAAAATGTTACGTGAACATGTGTGAACATAAACTCATTTATAATGTGTGTGAATTCATTGTAAAATTGATATATTCACATCATATTTAGCTGTGTACAGGGACGTGTCATGAGCAGATAAATTCTTAATTTTTTGCCTCACTATCTTGCACGTACACAAAATTGTCTTGCACAATACGCACGTGTTGCGTAGTCATCAAGTCATTATCCAGTTCACTAAGAATAACTGATGTATTACAGTTAAAGAAGGGTTAAATTTAAAATCACTAGAGCAGGTATTCGAATATTTCTTTCCTTATATTGAATTGGGCTACGACGATAGAAGAAATGTAAGACGCACCAACAACTAATTGTTTTTCAATAGTTTTCGTGTCATATTATCTTTTGCACTGAACTGCATGCTATTACTGGTTAAATATCCTTTCATATACAAAAGAATAATTCAGATAACACAAAGCTTTTCAAGCTGGTGTGGTTGTTAGATTTTGCATGGTTGTATTCAACAACTGCTTGACTACTGTCCACGAATGTCCTTTTGCTTTATGAATAGAATAAAATAAGGCAATAGGAGCGAGCTGTTTGGCTCATTCACGGGTTGATACCCAAGTCCCATACCATCTACAGTAAATCCATCAATCACGCACGTACACCTTAACCACGTACGTCAATTATGAACAGGAGCTTCTGAAATGACACTCAGGTTTTTGAAAGCTAGAGTTTAGGTACTGTTGTTATATAAAAATCAAGTCACAAAACTGTGAAAAATCTCTTGCAATCACGCTTAAAATTGCGTGGCAATTACTCAGGGCATTTTTTTTAAATCAAATAGCAAAATCGATGTCAGTTCAGTGTATGGTAAAAAAAGTGATAAAAAAAGTTTCTTAAAATTAATGATACTATCATGAAGATCAACTTTGGGAGAATTTATCTTGGCTCTCTCAAAGAGAATACGATTTTTAACTAAACGCAAATCAAGAAAGTCCTTTTGAATTTTAAACTTGATATGCTGGATGGACAAATATGATACGTCGATCTGGAGGTCATTTACCAACAAATATTTTTTTATTAGTAGTGTTTGGTACTTTATAGTGACACTGCTAATCCATGTGGGGAACATTTTTTGGATTCTTTATTTTAATTACTTGTTTTGAGAGCAAACAACTTGGAATAAATTTCTATTTTTGACTGTATTTCACAGCGTTAAATAAAATCGTTGCCATAGTAATTAATACCAGATAACATACAAGTGTTATCTAGCGTATGCGTCGCAATTGAACGTGTTTCAGATCCAAACAGATTTTTAACAAAAAATGTATTGCTTTTTTTCAGTCTGGCTGGAATTCTGCATTCCACAATGTTTTGCTCCTGAAGTTATTGTAAGTATAAATAAATTAATAAATAAAAATGCATTTTATTAATATTAACGTCGAATATTCTGGTAAGGGTGCATCATCAAACAACGATGGGATTTCAAGCATTAAAATAAAACACTTTCAATCAAATGTTAAGAACCGAAAGCTCAAGGAAAAATTTCTGAAAATTAACAGCTCAGAAATTGAAAATATTTCACGGAAAGGTTTCATACAACTGAAACAAATATTCAAACAAACAAAACAAACCTAACAAACAAACAAATATGCAAAATGAAACAAACATTCAGGCAGATTTCTGCGTTGTTAAAATGTGGTTGCTCAAATAAATAGAGAGGGACTCCACAATTCTTAAGTTCCCCATAGTCAGAAGCAGGGAGCAAAAATCTCAAAGCTCCTGCATAAAACAGAGACATCACACAGTCCAGAATAAATGAGAGTTCCCTGAATGTTGAGCATTTGCTTTTGAGACACTTCAGCAATTCTTGAAATGAGAAATGAGTCTCGATTTTACCTATTCATGAGTAAACTATCTGCCCTGAAAAGAACAATATATTTTCTTCTCCCCATGCGATTAAAAGGGTACAATAAGGCTTATCTTCTGTACTGTAATTTCGAACATATTTTCAATTAATGTGTGAAACTTGTTGGTAGTTTTCCAAAAAATGAAAAATTTAATCAACTCCCTGCAAAAAATGACAATCATGACACAGTACAAAGTCTTCAATAATAAAAAGATAGATACGAACGGACTCTAAAATGTGGCCCAGATTGAAGGAAGATGTTGGAGCAGACATGTTCAGCATTCTCTTTGTCCACACATGGTATGCGAGGCTGTCACGTGGTATGAATGGTATTTAATGATAATTTACCGCTGGTGAAGTGAATTTATGCTAGTATTAATGCACAGAAGCCTTTTAAATAATAGACAGATGCGAACTATTCCTACGGTTTAGAATCTAGTTAATGATTTTTAAGAGGAATTTAAGACGTTATCATCAATATTTAAATACATACATACATATTCAGCTGCGCAAAAATTCTTTGTTATTATTGTGTTGAGGAGAACAAATTAAATTCCTTCATCAATGAACTTATCAATGACAGTCGTTGTTTTTGTATTGTTCCATTGTGGTCGAGGGGTGAAGCGAGTGTGTGTGCTGAAAGTGGCGGCACTTATTGAGAGGTTCGCGTCAGCTTTGCTGCATCAATACGTTAAGATAAATCCGGGTTCAGTATTCTCATACAATCATCAGGTGGACGACCGAAGCAAAAGAACAGAAATGCCTCTTCTAGAAAATATCTTCTCCCATATTTACTTGCATATGTTTCCATTTTTTAATTTCGTACCTAAATTCCAGGACTATATAACTATTCGATCTATACCATTACAACAGGGGATCATTAAGGAAATTAAAATTTTTCAAACTCGTGTGCTTAAGAGACTCTTGTCCCGGTAAGTTCATTTCAATGTCACAAACAGTCGAGAAATATATACAGCATATACATGTATACTCATACATTATAAGCTTTATTCTACAGGTGATGTCAGTTTTGCATGAACATGTTGTCAAAATTCAAGTTTCTTCAAATATCTAAACAGAATATTAGCTGCTAGATTTACTGTTCACTAAATTCTGATATTTGTTGCGAAATTACTTATGCATTAGCCATTGACGGGCTTGCTAAGGAAATAACAAGTTTGCTTGCTAAGGTAATAACAAGTTTGCTTGCTAAGGTAACAAGTTTGCTTGCTAAGGTAACAACAAGTTTGCTTGCTATGGTAACAACAAGTGGCAGCGCAGGCGATGCTTTACAGGCTCGTCCTCCGTGTAGTCAAAACATTTTACAGCTTGACATGAAATTCTGGATTGTGAGCACTGAAATTGAAATTAGAAAGGCTTCAGGTATAATAAATAGAGCACCACATAATAAACACTATTAAAAAATACATGAAATAACATAATATAACTTAATATAGTATAATATTGCATACTATAATATAAAAAATGCTATATAATATAAAACAATGTATATAATGTAATATAATACAATAGAATAGAATACGCCAACAAGAACAAGGCGTTTCGTTCGTTCTTGGGTCGGTATGTAATGCGCAAGTATCCTCATAGGAATGATCGAGGGCTTCTGACATTGTGCTACGTAAAACCGCTATATATCAACTGGGAGGTGTGCTTGCATACTTATTGCTCGATTCCTGGTGTTGGCTGAAGGATTTAATCCCTTGCTTTGTGAGTTGATGCAAGTAAATCTTAGCGTTAAAGTTATAACTACAAGACCTCAAGAGCGAGATGACTGAGATACCTCTCATGCTGTAGTAAATGTACTTCCCTCGTAGAATTGCTATGTAGTGCCAAAATTTTAGAGGAAGTTGTTATTAGGTGAATCAACAAAAATCTTTGATCCGTCAAATGAATTGATCTCTGCATGTGCAGGGTGTCTAGAAACAATGTATACTTTACTCCTAATTCTAAACAAAGTTCTCAACATTTAGCAAGTTCTGGCTCACTAAGTCTCGTTAAATGGAAAAAAGTGTTTTCTATTACATGCTAAAAATAATTTTCAGAAATAAAAAACATATTATTCATTCCATGGATACCAATGACAGGGGAAGTCAAAAACGGTGTTTGCATAATTGACTACACATTTGAAAGCTTATAATTCAAATAACAACAATATGAAGAATAATAATGAAAACTGATCTGTAAAATTTATTTTAAAAGAAAAACTTCATACAAAATTGCACAAAATCAGGATCATATTGAAAGGTTTCTGCTTAACATGCCTCCTCTTTTAAGCAGACACTCTTGCATTTTTGATGTCATCTCCCGCATTCTTCTTCTTACCATTGGTCGACTTTTCTCACAATTGGTCTGTCGTGTTTCAAAAGCTCGAACCCGCGTTCAATTCTGGTCTTTGAATCCTCTTAAATCATGCAATTTATAATGATTCGGTGGATGCATGACGGTGCCAAGTGTTATCGACGAGCTATCGTAAAAGATTACCTAATAGTATTTTTCGCAGTAAAGTTTTATAGCCTCAGGCCACGAAGTTCAATGGCCTCTGAGGTTTCATGATTTTAACGTCTCGTGATTTCTTCCTCTGGGGCATCTCAAGTCTCAAGTATTTGTCACTTCACCAAGAGGACTTTAGAAAGAGAATTGAACAAGAATTCGAGCTTTCGAAAAACGACAGACCAATGACAAGAAGAGGCGACCTATGGTGAGAAGAGCAATGCAGGAGATGTCATCGAAAATCCGAGTGTCTGTAAATAGGGGAGGCAAGTTAAAACCTTTCAAAATGAACCTGATTTGTACAATTGTACACTGAGTCTTTCTTTCAAAATATAAATTCATTGCACTACCAACTTTCGGGTTACTATTATTTGAGTTATAAGCTTTCAAGTGTGTGACCAACTAGGCAAACACCTTTTTTACTTTCCCTGATATTGGGGTCCATTGAATGAATAATATGTTTTTTAAGAAAAATGTCTTTAGAATGTCATAGAAAACACTTTTCTACTTTTGACGAGACCAAGTGAGCTAAAATTACTTAAATGTTAAGAGTCTTGTTGTGAATAAAAAGCGAGGTATATATTTTTTAAAGACAGTATGTATGCAACATATATATCAGAATATATTGTGCATATATGCTGTACATATATCGGCAGCCCATTCTCAGGTTTTTCTTATTATTTTTTTTATTAGTCATATGGTTTTAAATTTGATAAGCAATAGCTTTGACCAAGATAACATCATAAGACTGAAAATATTCTTAACCATATTACTAGCCATTAATACAAGAAGGCCAATTCAGTAACTCAAATATAAAAATCAGAATTTAATTCTGAAGAATGAATAATTTCAATAAACGGATTAATCAAACAGAACCAATACTTGAGTAGTCACGCGTGAAATATTAACTGAAGACACCACACTCATTAGAGCTTTTTTCCCAAAATAGCAAGTGATTTTACCTACTTTGAAAATGGAATGATTAAATACGGGACATTCTTCCTTTGAATTGTCACTTAACTAACACTTCAACCGTGGCTTGATTTTCTTTGGTGATTATGACAACATCGAAGCAGCAATTGAAATTGGAATTGGAGATTGCTGTGCTCCATACACATTTTTTTGTAGTACCAAAAAATTAATCTTTTACCAAGGGAATTGCACGCTCGTTCTTGTTACGTTACTTCAAACGCTGTTAGTTCTCCAGTTTCGATGCGACGACGTCCTGAAGCCAAAAAGAAACGTCAAAAGCTATTACAAGTGACTCTGTTTTGAAGGATGCACAGCGTGAAGGATGTTCGATTCGTGAAAAACAGAAACATCACCTGAAGTGACATTCAAACACTATAGACTTTCAGTGAAAAAATGCTCAGTAAATGTGCACGGAAAAGACACGCAACATAAGTAAGAATACGCACGACGCTTATACTTTGCAGTACGTCAGTCTACACTAAGTAACTGTCAGTGTACACTGAGGGACTGTCAGTCTACACTGAGTAACTGTCAATTTACACTGAGTGACTGTCAGTCTACACTGAGCGACTACCTTATACTGAGCGACAGGCAGATCACCTTCGAATGTCGGCGCAAGGTTTCCTAATATAAATAACATTGTTTGAATTGTTCAGAATTCTTTTTTTGGAGCAATGAATACCAGATCCATGCATGAGCAGCACATTTGAATTTAAAATATCATAGCAAAGTTGTAGACAAATGTGTCTGATCATGTTAACATCACATGACTACCTGTGCTGAGCTCTGTTATCTGTGAAGTGATGATTATAAGCGTAGATAGTCGTGCTGGCTGGAATGTTTTTACTGTGTAGGGGCTGCTTAGTTTTGACTTCATTCAAATTAATTTATTTCTGACGTATCTCCAGACTTAAAATGATTTAATGCGTGTGAGACCATAAATTTCTTCGAATAGGTTGAAGCCTCTCATAGATTACAGGGTTCTAAATTGAAGAGAGAAGTATAGACCAAACCACATTCCAGGAAGTCAAAAAAAGTGTAACGATTTCCAATTGAAAAATTGAACAATAGGCTGAACTTAAGCAAAATAAAAATTTGAAGTGGTTCTGTACCCCAGAATGCTGAATTAATTGAAACAAATATTGCATTATTTGACTTTGTATATACATACCTTGGTCACAAACTGGTACCACTTGACAAAATACGTGCACCACCTTTGAAAATTGATCTGTCGAGTAGTTCCGAATAAATATGTGTACGTAAAAGCCCTTATCTCGTTATGAGTTATTGAACTGGCTTCTAAAAACACTTGAAGGGAATATTCTATCTATTTTGTTAAAACGTTTCCAGTGGATACAATTTCTGTGTGTTCCATTAGTAAGTGACTTGGTCAAGGATGCTTACGTGGAAACCGACATTGTAAACGCATAAATCGATGTACACAATGAGTAACATGGAATGCAAAATGTGAATTTTATAGTTTCTTCGGCTTGAATTTCAACATATTTATGTGGTTGGTTCACTATAAGAGAACTACTGTAGTACGGAAATTTCCTACTACACTATCCAGCTACTATGATGTTTTACATCAAGACAATTATTGTTCCTTTAAACCAAGAATAAACTGTATTATCTTCTAGTTTTGTTTCGTTGTTATAATTGAGTTTAGTTATTTCAGATGTTTTCTTTTAGTCTTTTTACTTTTTAGTGACACGTTATTTGTTGTCCAACCCACTTGGTCAGAAACAGCTGAGCAAACTTGCACATGCAGAACGTTCATTTCTTAAGAAATTGTTCCAGTTTTCGTAGACTTTATGCCGCACAGTGTTGGCTTATTCAACCTAAATTGTTGTGACAATTCACTAAAGTGAAAAAGTTAGGAATTCTAGTAACAAATTAATTCAACAACTTAAGCTTATGAAACGTCTACAGGAGCAACCGAATGAGTGCAACTTCTCACATCTTCACAAAAAGAACAAAATGTTTTCATTGAACCCCACAAAATCCTTCGGTAAATATTTCCTTATAACTCAAATTCTGATTTGGAAATATTTAAGAACATCAACATTCAAGAACCTATTGTCTTCTTTAAATGTTAGGCTGCCATTTTTCATTTTATTGTAAACCGAGAACCGTTTGAAGATGTTTTCGAAGCGAATTGTAGAGCTGGCGTCCGATCTGTTCCTGAGTAAGAGACCTAAATTACTGTTTCAATTTTGTTCCCACTTATTTATTAGTTTTTTAGGTAAACTCACTGCCTGAAAAAACCTTGACCAAGATTAACTTTTTGTTTAGATTTCTAAAAGAAATATATGCATTAGTCAAATGCATTCTGATGTTCATTGTACGCGAAAGACTTTTCATGTAGTTCGTATAATTGTATTAATTTGTTTTGATTTGTTGATGCAAGGTTGTGTAAGGCCAACTATACTAGAAGAAAGACAATCATTCACCTCCAGATCCATGAAGCCAAAATGTGATCGAGAAACATGAAGATACGATAATGATAGACAAACTCAAGTCAAGTCAAGTCAAGGAATAACACTATCCAGTGTTAATTTGAATTACATAAACTTGATCCTAATGCGCGGTGAAGAATTTGTCATTCAGACCTAAAACGGACACCCACAACTATTCTTAAAGTTAATTGATTGCTGATTAGGTTCCGGTAAAAAATCACGGGTGCAATGGAGAAAGACTTTGCTCAAGCGTTCGTCCCTAAAAAATTTTATTTCCGAAACCAACGGCTTCAAAAATAAGTTATTAAAAGCACAGGAAACTTAGACCAGAGCTTCAGGATGGTAAAGTCAGGCGGCTAAAACTTCTTGAGAGAGATCAATAATTGATGATGATTGAAGAGAAGAAACTTGGCTCCCACAAAGAAGGACTACAGTTTAGGCAACTAAGCTAAAAAAAATGTGTGCGTTGAGAACTATTCTTGAACTACATATATGAGGCCAACTAAACGTACCGGTCACATGATCACTTCGTCACGGAAGTAGTTTTAAAATTTTAATAGACTTAAAGTGAAGGAAGAATTTTTATCAATTTGATTAAACATGGATACATGATGGCCCACCAGTGAAAAGGTTTCAATCATTCGATGAGATTTTTGACTGGAGTGATGAGGAGTATTTTCACTGGTTGCTCCTTAGGCAGTGAATTAGCAAAAACGCCTTCAAAATAGAAATTATGTCAAATTTGAAGACTGAACACGCTTCTGGGCTGTGATGATAACATGCGTCTGGCTGATGATTAGGCAAAGATGAGTGTGTTTGCAATGACTAAAGTTTGCGTACATCATCAGCAACAAATTTTGTGATTAACAGCTCGCCTGAAGCGAGCGAATGCTTTCATGTCATTCACAGTTTTTGACAAATATTCAGTAACAAACATTAAGGTATTTTGCACAGCATCTTCTCTAAGGGTAAAAAATATTCGTGATCTTTTGACGACGTTTCTGAACGTGTGTAATTTAATTTATTGAAGTTGATCTTTACCACCCGAGTAGACAGTCATCTTCAAAACACTCGTAAATACTGAACATGAATTTTTAGTTAAAAAATTTGAATTGATGTTGCTGAAAAATCAATGATCACAAACGACTTCATCAAAGCCTCCATCGCTTATTTTTTTGTGAGCAATGCATTGTGATAGATTAATAACCTTGTGAAACACGGCTGCAAAACAAGCATTCGCTATCACACAATTGATCACTGGGTATTAGAGGCTTAAATTCTCTAATCCATTCGAGGAAGGAAAGCTTGAACAGCTCAGGAGCCTTTTTCCAGTTGCTCGATTTGATAGGAAGTATTTCACGTATTGAATGTTTTTTCTGAATTCTAAAAAAAATTAACCTGACTGTAACCCCGGCGAGTTTGAAGGAACTTTTAAAGCCTGTTGCTTTGAATTCTCTCGTGTGATAATGATGACACTGATCACAGTTCGAAATTGAGAGTTCTGAGTAACTTCACTGCAACGATCGAGTGATATGCACTACACTCCTTCTTATATATTAGTATATCTAAAGGGGAAAAACATTTACTTATTTTTAATAAACTTATTTCTATCATTTACGAGTCGACGCCCCCTCCCGAAAGGAGTTATAATATTGCAGAAGAAGAAAGTTAGTATCGACAAAAAATTACGTATTATACAAGGGATTTACGAAACAATGTGTACATCGGTATCAACAACTCCAACATCACGATTTCCAAATCAATCAACGAAAATGATAGATTTGAAACCTTGAAATTGGTATTGTTGATACCGATGTACAGTATACATGTTTCATGAACACGTATACGTAATTTATTATCTACATATACAGGGTGGGCCAGAAAGGATAACTCAAAAACTATTTGGGATAGAACTTAAAATTTATGTCAAAACATTTATTAGATTCATGAATTTTACTAAATAAATAATATTTAAGTGTGGAAAACAATCTCTGTTAAGTGACACTCGCTTTTGCACCAGCACGTTTCTAACTTTTATTTAAATTTTCTGTAACCTTCGTTAATGTGTTGTCGTTAATTTGCCCGATTTCCTGTTCGATGTTTCTGTTTAATTGAGCGATTGTGGTAGGTTTATTAATCTAAACTTTTCCCGTAACGTATCCCCATAGATAAAAGTCGAGTATGGTTAGGCCCGGGGATCTAGGCGGCCAGTTAACATCGCCATGCCAAAATATCAATTTTTGCGGAAACAAGCGATTTAAATGAATTTTTGTTTCTCTCGAAGTGTGACTCGTGGCGCCATCTTGTTGATACCAAATGTTTCTCAGATGTCTTGCTTCAAGTTGAGGTTCAAGGAAAGTACTGATCATCTGAGAAACATTTGCGTCACACTTAACAGAGATTGTTTTCCATACTTAAATGTTGTTTTTTAGTAAAATTCATAAATCCAATAACTGTTTTGACACAACGTTTTATGTTCTAACCCAAATAGTTTTTGAGTTATAAAAAATCTTTAATGAGGCATCCTTTCTGGCTCACCCTGTATAATAGACAATGAATCTCCATCTCTCTTTCTTTCTCTCTCTCTGTATCTGTGTGTGTCCGTCCCATTACTTCATATCTATTACTGAATAAAAATTATTGAACTGAAATCAGAACGGGTATGTATGTATTACACGCATTCTATTGTGAATACTAAAGGCACCAGATCACTATGAAATACTCTATTTTTTCCATTATTAGCTTTCTTCTCTTACACAGCCATGTTATCGGTACATAAAATAATAAGTATAAGTTTTAAATATAATCATTTCAAATCAGTAAAATCTAGACCATGGAATTTCCACGGGAACTGTCTAGTACACGTATAATGTATTGGGTCGATGGATGCTTGGCAAACATCAAGTTAGGAAACAAACACTGGACTGCCCTCACAGAAAGTGGCTTTTTCAAAGAAATTGGTTTTTAACATCATAATTGATTTCCAAAAATTGTCTGCAGCTGTGTGCGGGCTATGATGCTTAATGAATTAAGTTCCAGTAATGAAAACTCTACGAATGATGAGAAGACGGGTTGTTTAAAAAGTGCTAAACAAATAACTCAAAGAAAAAACCAAAACCCTTACCAGAGTACTATTGATAGTGCTATGAAAAGTAAAGTCTCAAAAATAGCTTCAGTGGAACAAAAGGAAGAGTGGATAGTATAGGATATATTTGTATTAGAGAAACACGGAAGACACATCAAAATTTATACGTATAATCGATAAATTTATAATTTTAGAAAAATCCTCTGGGTACAGAAATTTTCATTAACTATTCTAATACTGCCCGAGTTTCCTATACAATTTAAGTTTTTTTTACTCTGGAGTACACGTAATCAGTCTGTAATTTATTGGTATGGAGTGCAAGCCTTCAAGCTAGGTGAGACGTAAGCGCATGGGGCGATTCCTAATTTTTGAAATTTAGACTAGCGAATAGCATCACACCATAAAAAGATAATGATGTCGCTACATGATTACCAAAAACAAATAATGATATTGGTATTTGTAACTAATTACGCAGGAAATAATTAATTTAGAAGGTCTTGGGGACTTGGTGAGAGGCTTGTTGGCTAAATTCGCGTTCAGACTTGCAGGTGATAATTGTTAACACATCTTTCTTTTTAATTGTTGATTGAATCTTACGACGATTGTTAGTTAATATTATGAACTATTTCTCGTATGGAGCAGAAATATACAAAATGTTTAAGAAATAAAAAAAATATAGCCATTAAGATGGCTTTTTAGATTATGCCTAATTAATAAACTTATTTTGGTCTAAAATCACATGTTTCTCGAAAAGGTGTTCATTTTTTTATACGACTATCACTGCACACCATAGAGCAAGAAGTTGTCCATACAAGGTAGCTGGGGACCTCCAACCCTCAATCAAGACTTGAAAGGCTTTAATTGTTATTATTCGCCTCTTGAGGGGAGCTGTGGCAGAACTTACTGAAGTTGCGCCCCCGGCAGGCATATCAGAGAGCGCAACAAACAAGCAGAAGATCGCTTCAAAAGCCAGGATTTAGTAGGGGAACTGAAGAGTAAATTGTCATGAGAAAGTTCAATTTGTGTGGGATTTGGAGCTGGGTTTCTAAACTTCAGCTAACAGTGAAGAAACTTGTGCATGTCACTAGGATAGTGTCTAAAAAATTTTCCTGGTTGCCGTTGAAGTTTAAAGTTTCAACCTTGAAGTCGAGTCGAGAAACTTTCAGGCAGGAAAATTTACGGGTCAAGATTGATTTATTTCGTAAAGGACAAGCGTTAACATTCTAATTCTCGATATAAAATCTTTTCGCGCAATTTTGCGCCTTCGTAAAAATAAGTGTGTCCAAAATCTTACAGACTTTCTCATTGATCGGGCATTTTTGGAACAGATTTTTTCAAAAGGCAATACATCCTTGTCAAAGATATACCCTTGACCCTAAAGAATTTTCGAATGAATTTCACCGGGCACCACAAAAAGGGCGCTACAGAGATGTTCTTACAATTTTTACGCAATTTTATTTTAGGAATTTTTCTTCACGTTGCTGTACGTGAAGCTGTGATCGTCACACTCTAAGAATATTCGCTTCTTTTAGGGGGAAATGAGGATGTGCATTTTGAGGGGAAATTCAAGATAAAATCAATGGATTTTACCTTGGAATTCAACACTCTTCCATAATATGGGCTTTATTTTTCGTACAGTATCACCTGTATCAATCTTTAAATACATTCATGTCAATGTCAAATGATAAAAAGTTTTTGTCTGAGACTTTAATAATTTCAAAGATACAGTAAACAGCTGATCGATGTACAATTTAGTCTCAGAAAATAGTTACAAACGAAACAGAAGACAAAAACGTTAGCAAAATAATTTTTATTCTTTAACCAAACTCAAGATACGATACAGCTGCTGAAAATTAAAGGTGTTTCATACTCAAAGACAATTATTTGAGTGATCATAATTTTAATGTACATGTCGTTCGTACTGTTATAATAACTAAAATGCAAGTGGTGCAACATACTGCGAGGAAATTTGATTGAAAGAATTTAGGGCTATAAAAGGTAAGTTAAAGAAAAAGCTGCACGTAAAAATCTAAGACACTGAGTAAATGTATACTTTGCAACCTTGAATCTGAAAAATCTCTACTGTTGCAAAATATTTTATCAGCAGACAAGATCAAAAGAGTGCAGGATGCAAAAGCGCTGCATGATGAAAATACCGTTCAAAAATTTGCTCATGACCGGACTAAAAAAATAGTTCCGAAAGCAGGTAGAAAGAAACCCGCTCTGCAGCGTCAGAAGCGCCTCCATTCATATTCCAAACCTGATCACTGCTGGAGTAGTTTTCTGGTGGTAAAACGTTGACGCTTCTACATCCACAGGATCCAAAGCCTCTATCCAGTATCTGCATCCATTTTTCTTTCGTTTCACTTTTGAACTTGATTAACAATAAGTGATATTATTTTGCGCTGCAAGCAGGTAAACTTCGTTAACATCAAATCCCAGTTGCTTCCACTGCTAGCTGTTTTCCAAGCAAGTAACATGTAAGGATGAATGACCATAAGTTCCAGTTACCTTCACTGTAAGTATGCAAAGTTTGTGGACAATAAGTCCCAGTTACTTCCACTGCAAGCATGTAAATCATTCCAAAGTCCAACAATGCTTAGCATTTCAGTCTCCTCAGCAGCTCTCATACTCTCATTTTAGCTCATCCAATAACAGTGCTGGACTGACTTTGGAAGCCAACACATACTGCGATTCTACCATTTTTTCAGCAACAGCTTCACTTCAAACGAATCTACGGAGAAGAAGAGTGATCATTTTTTACTTTGACTTGTTTACACTTGTCCAAGTTGTCGTTAGTTGAAATTTACACCAGACTCTTGAAATCTTTTCCTTTCAGATTATTGGAAATTTTGCACTGTGAAAGCCAGCGAAATATTAAAAGCAAGGTAAATAGAATAGCAAAACTGGTAAAGCAAGAGAAAAAACAAATTCAGTTTCCGTTCATTGTTTTCACTCGTATGTAGTTCCTGCTCTTAGTTTCTGCTCATAGCTTACGCTCCTAATTACTGCTCCTAGTTTACGCATATAGTTTCCATTCAAGCTTTCCACTTCTAGTTTCTGTTCATAGTTGCTGCTCATGGTTTTCGCTCTTAGTTTTTGCTCCTAGTTTCCGCTCATATTTTTCACTCAAAGTTTCCCCTCCTAGTTACCATTCCTAGTTATTGCTCCTAGTTACCACTACTAGTTTCAGCTCCTAGTTACCGCTGCGTCAAATTTACTGTCTTGAACAATAATGTTTCCCAAGGATGTTCATGGAAAACTTGGTTTCCTGTTTTTTTTAATTAAATGTTCTTCAGACCTTGAATTAAGAACGCAACGAAGTTTTAGACCTTTTTCACTTAAATTAATGTCTATATGTTGTCATGCAAGGCCTTGTGAACTTCTTCCGTTGTCATGTGCAGTTTTTTATGAATTATTACCTACTTTTCCAGCACGGTGAGTTAACTTCATCTGTGGGTAACAACTAATTAAGGAAAATAACCAACACCGTAAGTGTTCTTAACTAACAGTTAACAAATCTTTCTGCTTTAGGTATCTAAGTATCAGGTTGCTGCAAGTATGGGATATCTCACAGCGTAAAGTGAGCAACCAATCAAGTAAACGTAAAATTCATTAAGAGTTGGTGCAGGGAAATGCTTCCCCACTGCTGCTGTTGTTTTTAGAGCAGAAAATTTTACCGAAAAAAAAAGAAAATTGACCGAAGCGAATAAATATTGACCTAACAGGAAGAGAAAGTAACCGAGACGAAGAAAGATTAACCAGAGCGAAGAGAGCTGACGGAGGTCAAAGAACTTGTGAATGAATACTCAAGGGCGATGATGATAGCAGCAATTTTGGTATTGTGCTCTTCCATGCAGCTCGTTTGAGTGAGTCACTAGACAGAGTCATTGAACAGTCACCAGACAGTGTCATTAGACAATCACTAGACAGAGTCACTAGACAGTCACTAGACAGAGTAAATAGCCCTAGTCATTAGACATAGTCACTAGACAAAGTCACTAGACAAGACCACTAGACAGAGTTACTAGGCAGAGTCACTAGACAGGGCCACTAGACAGAGTCACTAGACAGAGTTACTAGACAGAGTCACTAGACAGAGTTACTAGACAGAGTCACTAGACAGGGCCACTAGACAGAGTCACTAGATAGAGTGACTGGACAGAGTCACTAGACAGGGCCAATAGACAGAGTCACTAGCGTGATGGTAGTATTTATGTGGTGTTAGTAGTGATAATGTATATTGAAGTGATACGTGGGAAGGTGAAGGTGAATGGATACGTGGGAATGCGAGCAGTTGAGCCTCAGACTCATTAAAAGCCCATACGCCGGCGTGCAGCAGAACGTAAACAAAACAAGCAGCGTAAGCAATCTGAACGCCTAGCAGTTGAAATATGTTCTGCGAGCCTCGAAACGTGGGAAGCATCAGATAAGAGGCCAACGAAACAACGGCCAACGGCTACAAGCGTGACCAAAGGCGAAAAGAGGGGCTAAAAGTCAGAAGGCGTGTTTCTAGAAAACACCAACGGATTATATAAGCAGCAGCAGTCGGGAAATCAAGGGAGGTCAAACGAACAAAGCGTCATAGTGTGAAAACCTGTGCTAGAAGCGGCATCGATTCTACAGGGGGCGTCAACAAATTAGGGCAAGCAGCCGACTTCATGGAAGCGGAAGACAGAATCATCGGAGGGAGGTAAGAGTATTTCTGATATAGGAAACAGAAATGCCAACAAACAGCATTAACGTAATAGGGAACCTCTATCAAGACATGCACTTAAGGAGGATTTTCCTCTCGTTTTAAGGAGGGATCTACGAGGTTTACGGGATCAGGATCAAGATCAGGATCACAAACTGTCGGAACCTATGCGACCTGTCAGTAATTAACTCAGGAGCTATCGGGATCGATCAAGGTCTACAATATCTACAGTAACTACTAGTACTGCCAGATCCACTACTACTACTACTACTACTACTTCTAATAGTAATTGGATCCTTGGAAAAGTTCATATAAACTTGGGAAAGTTTCGCCAGTAATTAACTCGGAGGCTTCGGAATATCGATAACAGGAACTAAGTGGAAATATTGATTGATACAACTTTAATTTGTGCTCTTTAAACCAATGGAGGTTGGGAACCCGCGGGAGAAGCGCACACATACACTGTAAACAACAGGACGGCTGACGCTAAACGTAGGGCTCTTCCGAGTGTATGTTTTTACGTGCGATGAACGAAGTGTACGTAATTCTTCGCTCTGTTAGTCGTTGAGAGCGAACTGAATAACTTTTGTCAGTGAATTTGGTCAATGGGATTGCAGTGGTTATTAATTCATGAAGGTGTATTTAGTTAAGTGTTAAGGGTGAATTTAAGGGAAGGGACTAGAGTGATTTTTAGTGAATTTTGGCGTGTTTGCGTGTATTTAGGATGTGTCGTAGATAGAATAGTGTTTCAATTCAGCAACCACTCCGCATTGTGTGATTTAAATAATTATTGTGAGTGGAATTGGTTGATTTGAGCAGATGGATCACATTGATTTCATAACAATTTT
Source organism: Trinorchestia longiramus (assembly GCA_006783055.1). NCBI lineage: Eukaryota > Metazoa > Arthropoda > Malacostraca > Amphipoda > Talitridae > Trinorchestia > Trinorchestia longiramus. Next base: position 59,966 of record VCRD01001024.1, on the reverse strand, counting down.
ACGTGTTTTTCGTGTATTTTCCGTGTATTTTTTCAGTAAATGGTAAGCTTGTTAATTGTGTTTGTACCCTTTTTGCGTTAGCCTCATTAATGCATAATAGATCATTCATGTCAGGGGGTTTGGATTCCTCCAACGTGCGACGTCTTTTTCTTGTTATGAAAAATTGATTGCATTTCAATTAACGTAAAATGTGTATGTAATACATTCACCTTGTAAGAATTCAATTAGTGCTCGTAATTACAACACATTTATGCAGTAACCGTGTGGAGAGAGAGCACGTATCGCTACACTAGACAGGGCCATCTAGCTCACAAATGCTGGCGCGATTCAATTATGCGGTTCACTCAATTGGCGTACGAGAGCTCAACTTTACAAGCACGGGTGAAAATAATAAAGTATGGAGCTTTTAGGAGCATGTAGGACTGATAAAAGCATGGAGAAAGTTAAGAAGAGTCTATCATTTACTCATAGTTGAGCATGCGGCCAGAAATTGTACAAACACGGTGTATTTTATTTTAAGGATAGGTACTTCCTCGTTTATTTAACAATGATATTGCCTTGCCACTGCAGCTCATCTTATTCCACTTCATTTCAGCTCATCTTATTCCACCATAATTCAGCCCATCCTGTTCCCTTCTATCAACTGCCAACGTCAGCAAATCTTGCCTTCTTGTCTATGTTTAGCCTAACTCCCAGCTGCTCTCATTATGTAACAATGCTGTTTTTCTTTGCAAAAATTATAGTGAATTTTTTTGTGTGTTTTTATAACACTTGAAAAAGCACCGTCTCTGGATGGCCCTTAAATGTTGTGTGAGGATTGTTTTCAAACATAAAATTGCAACTGCGATCACAATATTCCTTTCACGTGCGTAATATTACAGATGGGGGTGAGAAATTACAAACACACAAACACAGGGGAAACATTTTAAAAGGAAGTGTTGCATTTCAGATGCCCGTGAAATATTTCGAAAATGGGTGTAATATTATTAATGAAGGTGTTATATGTAAGAAGCAGGTATAATATTACAGATGCGGGTGTAATATTACAGGTGCTGGTGTAATATTATAGATGTGGGTGCATTGTTTCAAAAACAGATGCAATATTTCGAAACCCAGTGAAATATTTCAAAAGCAGGTGTAATTTACAGATGCAGGTGTAATATTACTGATGGGGGTCTAATATTACAGAAGCGGGTACAATATTTCAAAAGCGGGTGTAATATTACAGATGCGGCTGTAATAATTGAGGAGCAGGTGAAATATTTCAGAAGCAGGTGCGTTATATCAATAATTGCGGTTGTAATATTCCAGATGCAGGGGTAATATTGATAATGCTTATTTTTTGCTAGAAATATCAAGCAAACATATTAGTGGAAACCCTTCATTCTAGACCCTTTCACTTATTAAATTCCTCAGTTTGACAACTCAGCTCTAGTTGTCTCTTAGAAGGTTTACATCAAGTCTGAGATTCCGGGATTTTTTATTGTCACTGTTAGCGAGGTATAAATTTTAGCGAAAATCCTTCCAATGGAAATGGAATGTAAATGCAAAATATTTCTCAGCTTTCTTTCACGATGTCAACTTGAAAATATGTGTAGACAGGACACAAGCACGGCTTGGTCTAAGACCTGTAAATAAAAAATAACTAATTGAAAAGAATGAAATATAGTACCAGGAACAAGCCGATTAGTTCATTCTTGGGTGGTTACCCAAGTTTCATGCTATCTAAGATGAAGGCATCGAACAAGCACTGGCATCTCAAATACGTACAGACACCACAATCAGTCACAGATAACAGGAGTTAAAAACAACAAGAGTAAGAGGGGTTACAGTCAGAGTTCCAACAATAACAATTTTAGTTAACTCTGTATGAGGTCGCTTGCATGGCTGGTGTCGGAGTGGGTAGGATGGGACTTACATAAGAAGTAAAAGTCTTTTTTGCACCAGAATTTGATTCATTTACGACGACTTATTAATTTATCTATAAGAAACATGCAATAAATGTAACCTACGCACCAACATTATAGCAGTAAAGCATAGTAAACATGAGACCGGAAAAGTTTCTCATTGTGTAACTATTCTTTTTCAAACATCTATCCTCGTCATTTAAAGCGGAGTAAACGGATGCAACAACATAACTTCCATTTTTTATAACAAAACACATGGAAAAATTAGTTATCTTCCCCTATATGCACCCTACGTATATGTACAATGGCCTGTTATTTTGAATTGAACGACCTCAAATATTGAACGGCAGGAGTATTTAGAGCCCTTATAACTAACAGTCATTCAATATTTTGCCAGGGATTCTTTGGAGACAATATTTGTTTAAGAGTACTCGAACAACAGGATGAAGACAATGAAAAAATAATTATTCATTGCACGTGCTTTCATTACCGGTCTAAAAAAATTATTTTACCAGGAGTTCAAATAAGCTCAGATTTATTCTTGCTGTTTCAGTTATGTTCTTGTTTCAGTTACATGACCGAGACTGATGTTGCATGCTTTAATAATACGAAGATATCGGAAAATGACATACTTGTGTTATTCATCCTCGAAGTTCCAAGCTTTTTTTATGCAGTAATTATAATCTGGCAAAAAAATTCTGCTTGTTTCCTGCCTTCCTCCGTTCTAGTCGTAACTAAAAAGTGTAAGTTTATTGATGAATTAATGGTGATCAACAACAATATTGCAAAAATTACACAAAATACGCGATAATTTACTCTAATCCAACCATGAGATTAGAGCAGACATTGTTTTAAGGAATGTCATAAAAATATCAACTTGTCATGAGAATTATTTTGTGCTAGTTTCTTCAAAGACAACTCAACATTGCTCAGTATTATATTATGGCTGACTATGGATGATTAAATTTCTTTACGAACGTTCAGTGTGCATTGCAAAGAAGTAAAAAACGTGGGTCATCTAAATACAGACCAGTTTCACTGAGCCCCTGAATAAAGCTATATGATGTAACAATTCGTCATGAATGAATCATTAAAAAAAATCTTCAGACGTTATCGTTCAAACTTGTATCTTGATTTAAAAATTCAAACTTGAGTGAATGGTTTTACTAAATGCCGTTTCCACATTCAAAATTCATTTCGCTCGATCATAGAATGTTATATCAAGTGTAAAAAAGTTATAAGCTGACGTCTAAAAAAGCTCAGATTTGCATTTTCCAATTTTTGTCAAATTTTGCGAGGTTTGGCTCTCCCTGCACACGTTGGTTGATAAAAATCCTATTTTTTGCAAGGTTTTCCAAATTTCTCCCACAAATATCATCGTTCAGTGACACCGAAAGTCGGGAGGCACTCAGAAAACACCGGAATTTGGTCAGGTTCAAAAGGCAGTAAATCTGAGCGACCGGACTAATATTTGGCTTCTTTGAGAGCCCTTCTTTGGACCAGGATAGATGTGCTGTCCAGGACCATCTGCATATTGTACCGCGGACGCCCAGCTACAGCTTTTCACTCCTGAAAACTTAATGTATTTGGGTCTAGCGGAGATATTCGCTCCAGAAAAAAGCATAAGATAGCATCAAGGATTTCTTTATATATTTGTCACTCAGTGTCTATAAGGTGAGCTATGGTAACTTTATTCAAATAGATCCCAATGAAAAATTATTCAGAGTCAGGGTGAACGAGTCCACGTCAGCAGAAATTATTGTCCATTGGAATTCTGTAAATGATTTTAAGTTCCAGAAGGGGGATTTATTTATTGCCTCTGTTAACTAATGTCTGAAAATATACGATAAAATTTTAAAAGTCAAATCATAAAGGAAAAGTTTAAATCCTAACCAGGGTGTACAAGAACTGCCCGAGATGCACGAAAATTTTTCTAAAGATGACTTGCGATGAAGTTTTACTAACAATCAAGCATGCATGATTCATGAGGTTTTATACTATCATCGCAGAATTGTCACAGTTGTATTAATTATTGCACTTATGGCGTGTATAGTATATTTAATATAAATAACTGAAAACTAACCTTCATAGTATCAATCAGTCTTTCCCAATCATCAGGATCATGGGTTCAATTCCGATATCAGCTGGTTGAAAAACCTGTTCCCATCACTTCACTGTAGAAAAGTCAGTTCAGGTACGAGGAATCCATCTCAAAACCTGGTCAACTACACATTACTTAAGTAAGCATTGTGCTCTGGCGCATTTAATTACCTCATTGGCTGCATTGGTTCAGATCTAGAGTTCATAGTGGGGAAATAAATGTTCGAGTGCCTGATGAAGAAAGAAAGTAACTTTTATTAAAAGTTAGGTATGCATGAAATCTGCAATGATCTTTAAATTCATAATGTTAACATGTTAAGATTCGTGATAATGTTTCCAGCGACTGTATCCGTCCATCTTGTGACTTGAAGTATAGGCTTCTAGGGATACTTTGCCAGAGGCTTCTAGGATGGCTTCTAGGAGGCTTCTAGGGATATCCTGCCAGAGGCAGGATAGCATAAATTGTGGCATTTTTCAGTGATTCAACAAAATTAATGTTCATGATTCCCGCGTATTTTAGTATTTTGTTAACAGCGGAAGTGTGATAATTTCATATGCTTTCTT
>VCRD01001024.1:31830-54743 GCA_006783055.1 Trinorchestia longiramus | reverse complement strand
AACTTGTAATTAACGTAGTTATTCTAGAACAAGGAAATAGTCACTCAATGCTACTTTCTCGTTCGTACTTTTCATTTTCACAAGCAGTTTTGAAGGATTTCATGCTGGTGTGCCGTTACAGCATCATGCATGAATCACTGGTAAGTTATTTTTTTAAATCAATAACCGGATAGTTATAATAAACCATATAATGCAAGTACCTACAGTTGGTGCCCACAACCTCTGTGGAAATTTGTAATGTCTTCTAAACTCAAATATTTCGTATGTTAACATTCGACCACTTATCTCTATTTTGGAAACATACCTAACGTCTCCTTTGGGCAATATCTGTTATAATATTTGGTATATTTAACTTCACGACTGAAATTTTTGTAAATTTCAGAAGCGTCATTTTTCTCCTGAAACGGAAGTTTCTCACTCTGCAGTTATTATCATAATTCTGAACAATAAACAATCGCAGATGTGAAGGTACATGATGAGAATTTTCTGTTTTCTTAGCGGCGAAATTAGCATAGCAAAGCTTATGTTAGCATAGCTCGGCTTAGGTTAGGTTAGGTTAGATTAGATTTGATTAAGTTAGGCTTGTTTATGTAAAGAACTCGACATTTCGTTGGAAATACTTTCCTTAAATCACACACTTTTCAGCCCATACTTTCCAATAAACAACCAATTTTTAGCCATATTTGAAATCAGAATTACTTGTTTATTTTGTAGGATCATTCACCAGTAAGTCATTTTCCTTTTTATTTCGAAACCCTTTCTGAGGTGATTGCTCGTTATTTCTTTGTCAGTGTTAACTGCTTGTCCTGACGCGCATGCAAATCTCACCCTTACGTGACCTTTCTTATTTTTCCCTCTCTGACAAGAAAACATTTTTATATCTCAAACTCACTCGCAATTTTAAATTGAATTCCCGTTGACTTCGAACGTCAATATCTTCTTTTTCTGAATGGCATGATCTAGATACGTATATCACTCGTCATGCCAGCACTATTTTATAGCATTTTTTACTGGAGGGGACTCTTTCTGTGCAGTATTTCTGCACACAGCGTTCATTAATGCATGGGAGACTACAATCGCGTAGCTTCTTTTCCATAACTAGACAGATTCATAAAAATATAATTACTTTCTTCTGCAGAACACAGTTTGTCAGATTTAAAGTAATAACTTTGTCTGAGCACGTGTTTTGAAATACATTGAAGTTTCTTTTAATTTAGTTCTTTGCGTCTCAACTGTACGTTGATGACCCTCGATTTGACTGCTCTTTCCCGAAACAAAAATAATGGGTTTTGTATTATGATGAGGAAGCGTCTCATAAGTGTTAGACCAATGAGACCTATAATTCATCAACCACAGTACCGATAGTTGTCATCACAGAATTCACGGGGCCTATAATTTCGAGACTCATGAGACCTATGATTGTGGGACTTGGGGGACGTAAAATTACGGGAATTATGAGTCCCATAATCATAGGACTTACAAGATACAAGTAAACAGGTATGTGTCCCGATCGCCGCGATGATGCACATGTCTGTCAGGGCAACACTCGAACATGTGTTATCAACATCTTCATAAAGATGGAACTCCTCTGGAAGGCGATTGACTGGGAAGGCAGAAGAATTTGATCCTTAAACACCGGAATTTGTGCATTAAGCTTTTCCATAATACGTAAAATTTTACTAAAAACTAAATAACATCGTGAAGCGCACGCAAAATGACGAAACTTGCAGCAATTTGTAAATTAATCTTTCTTGCTTTTAAGGTTTATTATCAGGTTAGTGCCAAAGTTGTTGCCGATTTTGAAGAGAAGAATTCAAAATTATCTAAATTGATATTATGTCTATTTCTATTGCTGATTTATGATATCATGAGTAATTTAAATCACTTTCTTTCAGAGTATTAAGGAATCATTCATATTTTGCTGCATTATTTGCACCTATGTTCAACCCAACTAAAGAACATATCAGACATGTTTTACTCTACGAGTTTCATAGAGGTTTCAGTGCTAGTGCTGCAGCACAAAACGTTCAAAGTGCATATGGAAATGATGCTGTAAAAGAGAGAACTTGCAGATGGTGGTTTTCCCGTTTCCGTAAAGGAAATTTCAAATTGAAAGACGTGGTTAGAGATGATCGCCCAAAAAAAGCTTGATTTGGAGTTGTTGGAAGCCGCTGTTACTGAAAATTCAACAGTAACCTCGAGGGAACTGGCTAACCAATTTGACGTAACCCATACAACCGTGGTACGCCAAATGAAACAAACGGGAAAGGTTTCAGTATTCGAAAAATGGGTTCCCCACGAACTGTCTCCTGAGAACCTGTGCCAACGTGTTTCTTGTTGCGAATCTTTGCTTTGATTGCAACTTGATTGGGAGGTTTTACTCCATCCAACATATTCTCCCGCCCTCGCCCCTTCTGATTATCACTTATTTCGAGGATTACAAAATCATTTAAATGGCCTTTGATTGACATCACGGGCAGAGATTAAAAATGAGTTAGATTCAAATTTCGCTTCAAAACTTGAAGAATTTTACAAACGAGGCATATATAAACTCGTTGACGGATGGAATCAGGTCATATGAGCCAAGGGATGTTATTGTTTTGAATAAATTCTTCAAAAATAACTATTTTTTCATTCTCAAAATTGAGCTTACAAATCGTCAAAAACTTTTGCACCAACCTGATATTTAGGACTCTCGCACAATTTTTGAAAATATTCGTTAGCTCTTCATCAGAATGTGGCATTCCTTGAAGAATAAAGTTCTTCACTTTTCGTGCGTTCAGACAGAATCAGCTTGATTGCTAGCGAGCAGCATCAAGAATGTCGGAAATTTTATGAAAAATCTCCTCGCTTGGAAATTACCGCCTGGTATCGAAACAAGTTCAGCGGAGGACAGGTTGCCCGTGCTTATTATTGTTTTCTATAGCGAAATACTTGTTATTCAACACAATACATAGATGCCTGTCTTTACGGAGTCGAACTGACAGACTAATTGTTATTCTATTTATGTCTCTGAACTATAACACACTTATGTAAAGTTAAAATCCAATACGACTGCTTCATACTTTATTGTTGAAATGTCTGCAAGGTTGAATGAATGAACTATTATCGTGCTAATCTTGTTCATTGTGTGAGAGTTACATGCGCTAATAGAACTAACTTAACCTTCAGCTCACTCGAGAAAAGTAATTTGAGTGAGTAACCTCTAAACAAGCGGGCGATACCTTACTTCTGAGTTTCATATCGAAATAATTGAAAAAGTCTTAGTTGAAGACGACCATTGTAGCTCGAATGATTCTTACTTCTGACTGCCTATAGCTATGTTACATTCTTTATAGTATGAGTTACGCAAATTTACTTCTATTGTGTTCCATGGTTTATTTTGCAGCCACCGTAGTCGAGTGGTATGCGGCCCGTGTTCTGTATCGGGTCTCTGCTTGTGCAGAAAGACTGCGTGCGGGTTCGAAACCCGGCAATGAATACGAGCTATTTCTCGTTTCACGCCGTGAGCTCGCACTTATCGGTGAGACCTCAACTCATCGCCCATGGACACATCCCAGGATCGTCGCATGGAGCTCACCATCATCCTTACTCTAAGAATGTTAACCTTAAGAATTTAAAAACAAATGTACTAAATGTCTATGTACTGTGTACTTGATTGGAAATAAAGATTGTTTGTTTTCACGTGGTAACAATCTTGTGAAAAAACTAGATCGTTAGAAGTTAACATCTTAATTTATTGCATTAAAATAGAATAGAATGTGGCAACGGCAACGAGCTATGTGGTCCATTCTTGGGTTACGATTCAAGTCCCATGTCGTGGAAAGTTAAGGCATCAGTCATGTACATGCACCTACACCATACACAGGTATTACAGTCACGTTCACATCCCTGGGTCATACACAGACACTAAAAGAAAAGAAAATGCAGAGAGGAGGGATAAAAATCTTATTCTCATCCATCAATTTTTGCCTTATTAATGAACCTGACTTACATAATACACATGTTTTATGGAACACAATAGTCATGTCGGTTCGGTTCTTTCTCGTTTCGTTCTTGTTCCTGAGAAGGGATTCTCGTCTTAAGAACCAGACGACAGATTTTACCAGCGTATAGATTACTTCCCTAAAGCAGGTAGTACAACTCATCTTTTTGAAATAATGTATATTAGACGAAGGTTAAATGTATAACTCTCGATAAGTAAATCGGGAAAACTCAAAGGAGATACTTAGAGTGAATTGGAGTGAGCTATGAAAGAACCTAACTGAGCTGCGACTTCCTATCGACTGAAGAATATTGATGAATTATTCGAGATTTCGAATAACCTAAGCTTGATCTGCACTGTCCGATATGTGTTTATAAATTTAAATCAACGAATACTTTAGAGCCAGCCATCGTACGATCTTCAGTCTGCACATCCACCGAGACAATCCGATGTTGGACTAAATGTTGACTATTGGTACACATAAATATAACTTTGAGGTATTCATCAACATAACTGTACTTATCAGTTGTACGACTTACAATAAACAATTACTGTATTACATGACTCGTAACACTCAACTACCTGAAATGACTCATATGACATGTGGTATGCAATGATTGTATGACTTACTATACCCAAGTTTTACATGTCTCACGATGTACAATTATTATATGATTCTCAGTGTATAATCAGTACATGACTCATAGAACACACTATTTGGCGCGTATGACGCAGTAATACGGGTCGTTTTATACACAAATTATATGACCCATGGTACACAATAAAATGGATCACGATATACAATAATTATTTGCTCATGGTATAAAACTAATATATATAATTGTAAGAATCGTGGTACACAATGTTACTTACTCGTATTCATAATATCTTTTTGTAAGTATGACACGTATTATTTATTAATTACTAGATATACGAAGCAAAATAATCATAGGGCTATTGATTTATATAATTGTATTCTATGACTTATGGTACACACTAACTTTGATTTTGTGGTGACGATAATTATAGGGCTCATGGTGTATATAGATCACAAGGACACGTGGAATATAATACTTTTATGACACGTGCACAATGGGAAACCGGGATTCTGGTCATAGAAGAATATGCTTTATCCTCATACAGGCTCGCTCCTGTTACATTTATTTAATTGCTTTGTTGGCGGTACGGTAGTTCGTTTTTTAAGTTCTGTGTGTTATTACTTTTAGGCTGTTGAGAGTTTTGCGGCTTTGCAAGTGTTTCTAGCAGCACCAGAGTAGAATGCTGTCGAGGTATTGCTGTCGTGTCTGGTGTGCTTTTCGTTTCCCTGCGGGAATATTGAGTCAGGTGCGTTATGTGATCGTAGGGTGCATGAACATGAACGAGCTATTGCTAAGCTTTTTACTTTCCGTATTAAGGAGAATATGTCATAGAAGTCCATTTTTTGTGATGCGTTTTCTTGTCGTTGCTCTGAATTTACGTTCCATTTGTCGATCGAATTTTGTCTATTGTTAACTTCATCTTCGTTAGTTGAGGAGGTGAGCCATTTGCAGTTGTTAGTTCAAACTCATCTGCAGAGTGAATTATTATTTAGGTCAGGCCCAAAGAAAGCTCACAACTTCGACGCCAGATCGTATGGACAATTCTTCTACAAATTCTAGTGATCTTAGGCAAGTGTATTCATTTTTTTCTAGGTATGCTAGCTCACTCCTTTTAGAAATAAAGAAACTTTATTTTCAATAGAGTACACACTGCAGATACATTAGTATTTCAAATTTTCAATGTAACTTCTTAAGAGTAGTGATGATGTTTATCGATAAGATCTTAAGAGTAGTAGTGATGATTTACGTGAGATCCCCGTCCACTGCACTGGGACGTGGAGTGGAGGCTCGTAATCGCGTGTCGATGAGCGTGGAGATGTGGCTTACACCAAGCGCCCAGCGTTGCAGCTGGTGGACACTTCTAGACGCCGATGGTCAAGCACAAACAGAGCACGGCGGCTACAGACATCAAACTCGGGTTTTCCCGCATAGCAAGCGGGTGCGCTCACCAGTCGATCAACCAGAGAGCAAATTTGTTTAAAATAACTCTCGTAAACATAGTTACGCATCCTGTTAATTATTATTATTCTTTTGTAGATAGCTTATTCTTTCAGAAATAAACATTCAAAATAATTTTTCTATCATAATAATTGAGAAACATATTATCAGACGATTTTAAAGAGCTATTTTATGGACATCGATCAGTAAATTTTCAGAATTAGGTGTCATGGTAGTTATAATGTATGCATAGGTTTTCATATTTCAGGGCGATGTGTAAAACGTATGTATCGACATAAAGCGTATGTATCGACAGCTACGTTAGAGGTGTGAAACCATAGTACGTCGTCTGGGCAGCTGTGTAAACAAACCATTAAGTCGAACAGAGTGCCGAGAAATATGCTTAGGTCCACAAGACTTTAACTCATAGGCACAACAGCGCGGCTAAATTATGGAGCTTGAGAGACTCTACGACAAAAATTAGAAATGAATAACAAAAGAAAAAAGGAAAGCTTCTATAAAACAGCCATGAAAGAAGAGAAGCGAGGACTTGGGAACTAGATCTCGGCGACGATGTAGCCTGTTGAGACTAGAGCGACATCTAGGTCTAGGGCATACGGGAATTTAGGGGCAGAGGAAAAATTAGCGGTATCTTTACGGTGTTATAGCGTGAGTGTTAAACATTGTAGCCCATCATCAACAACGAATCTCCATTGTAATGGGCAAGTTCTAATATTGATATTGTCAATGTGATCGAGGTTAGCGACAGGGTAGATTTCGTAATCTGATGTGAACGCTGATTTATTTAACACTTTGACTGCGATTCGAAAATTAGTCCGTACGAATAACACAGTACGTGTACATATATGGCGCACATCGCGGCCAAAGTGTTAACTAAATTGTTCCGTGTGTACATTTAATGATTCAACTATTAAGTATGCGATTGATCCATTAATAGTGCACTGTTTAATAGGACATCATGTTGTGGTTTATGTGCGAAAATGTGGTAAATAACTCACATTTCCCATCTCGTGATATTTAGAATTATATGTATTAAACCTTTTGTGTGTATCATTACCCCTCATCTTGCCGTTGAAAAGAAGTACTGGAAATACCTTTTACCAATTCATGTATCCAGAGGATTAGAGTCCTTCTAGTGCGATTACGTATGTTTGTTGCATTTTATTAATTATGTTATTTGCAAGTATTAATTGAAATATAACGAAAATAGAGGATGCAGAAAAACCATGCATTGAAACCAAGATTACGTAAATTATGAGAGAGAAAAGAACTCATTGACAACCAATCATTATGTGATATACCAATATGCTATTAAAAGTAGGCAGAGAATAAGTTTTTCCTTTTTATAAAAATTAAATCAATCATTAATAATAAATTATACATTATTCACCCGATATTCTATACGTATCGGCACACAGGTTTTGAAAATGCGCTATGAAGCTAGCTTTATTTTTTATTGTACTAAAATTGTATTCTACTGGGAGAGCACAAATAAAATAGTATTTTGATCTGCAGCTTTAGCGCTATCATCAGTTCAGAATAAAATGTTTATTTACAGTAGCTAATTCTTGCACAAAAGCTAATGCACGTAGGTGACGTTGATTGGTTTCAATACTCAGATTTTAACATTTATTTACCTCAAAATTTCAGTACATGAACTTTCGTCTATCAATCCCTATAATACAGTGCACAATAGCACAATAATACATACATGCCATCACTATTTTTGAGCATTGATAATACTGAAATTACTACCATGCCCTGTCTAAAAAAGGGCTCAGCGTCAGTTACTGAGCATTTATATTTATTTTCACTCTGTTGTAAAATCACACTGAATATATCACTGGCAAAAAAATATGCATTTCTTTGTCATTAATTCAGCCAGTTCCCAGGCCTTCAGGCATCTAATGTACTTTTCAATGACAAAACAATTGTACGGAAAAGGATGGCTGTGATGATGTTTTATGGCTCATCAAAGCTGCAGAACTTAAAAGTAGAACACAATATATAGGAGTATATATGAAGATAAGAAAAAAGTGGAGGGAAATAATTCGCTATTGGAGATATAATTTCTTATAAGAAATGTATGGTAATACATTGAGAGAAGTTAATAACAGGCCAGATTTCAAAGAATGTAGCCATTTAAATTTATGTGTATTAAACTATCTTGGCTGGAACTAGAATAGTACAAAATGAGTGAGACCCACTCTACAAAGTTTTTAAATATATGTTAATAATTATAATAAAATCTACAAACATTTTTGTTAACTAAGTCTTGGGACATCAAATGTAGATCTTACAGCATTAATTCGTTCCACACGTCGAATATTCTTCATTTTCATTTGAAATTCTCACGTCCTTTGAATCTATTTACACTAAACTTAATGAACTCGCTAATTTGCTAATAGAAGTAATTCGTTACGCTCATTGAATTGTTTCCTATTGGAGACTAAGGTAATCAAGACTGCTGTTCTATAAAACTCGTTCCTTTGACCAGTTATGAATTTAAATTTCTTTCTCATTGCCATCATGCATAAACGTGCCATTTCTTTGAGACTTACATGCAGCATACTCATATTTTTCACCTTATGCCTCTATCACGTAAAGCACCATTGATCAATATTGAAGACGACATTCGAATACACTCAGTGCTCCTCTTTAATTTATCGTAAATGAACACCTCTTTATTGGGATTCTAAACTACATCTTCTAGTTTTTAACTAAGGTACTCTAAGATTACCCTTTGAGTGTAAGTAATATGTTTTTCCTACAAATCATAATTACTCAACTCCAGGTTATTTTTGAGCGAACATGCATGAAATTAAGTGGCCGCACGCAATGTAAAAAGCACACTTTAGCCGTATATTAATGTGATCTATTCACTTAAATATTTTAGGTAAATTGTAGAAAATGAGCCATTGGTATCACGCCGTGTATCATGGAGTACATTCACAAGACTTGTAGCAGACCATGTAATATAAACCATTTGTATTTCCCCTGTAAAAGATCATAACCCAGTTTTGAGGGTTGACGTCAAAAGACCACTTTACTTTTACATTATGCTATTAGTCTTTTATACTCCTTTACTGCTCAATGAAAGCTCATTCAGGAAGTACGTATTAGGATAAGTACACTCGGCTTGAGCTATAATAATCGTCATCATGAGCACCCATGTAATTGGTCATTTGAAACCTTTTGTCATGTTGTGTTGCACTCAGGTACTGAATGCGTTTATGTTTCATTGTATTTTCAACGAAATAAAATATAATTTTCTGAATCATTAGAGTAGCATTCTGATTTCAAAAGAAGAAGCGTCTAATTAGCATATGGGAAGTCCATGAAAGTACACTTAGAAAAATTACTATTAGGTATAAAGGTGTTCTCAAATTTTTCACTGTTAGAGAACGAATAAATTTCAAGTCCCTGGCTACAATTAGGGTACATGAAATTTAAGACATAAATTTCACATTAATTTTGATTACTGTTATCGTGATCATCAAACGTTGCATATTTCATGCATCAACTTTATTGTAAAAATACACTTTTCCCTAAATAAAAAAGTCGTATTTCGTGTACAACTTACAAGCAATACGAGATGTAATCCATAAGCACTTCAAATACATGTAATACAAAAATTACCGATATTCCAGTGACTCACTGTTGAAATTCAGGAATAATTAGTATTAGGATATTGCTAATGTTTCCGCATGGGATCGTAACAAAATTAAAATATATCATGTATCAAATAAATAATGAATGTGCACATGCTTGATTATTTCATTGGACATATGAACCAAATCAAATCCCAGTTTTTTCCTCTGAGATGTTGAAATAAGTTTTCTGAATGCATTATAAAACATCAGCGATAATTTTTAATGCAACAAATGTTTTTTTCCATTAGCTATATATACAAACAAACCAAGCAACATTATTTGCGAAAGTTGATTTAGCGATTTTAATCGTTCCGTTTATTAAGTCGTATTTAAGGCAGTAAACTTTCGTATAGATTCACGCAAGGATGTCTTATGATGATATTTAAACATCTGAATAACAAATTATTACGTCAGTGAGCAGTCATTAAAAATTATAAATGTGTAGTCACTTCTCTTTAATCTTGATTTGTCTCCCAAACATCCTGAAGAATTTTGTGCAAAATACTTAAAAATATCATCTTCAGTGTGTTCAATATAAGAATTATGTCTTGTTTCTTGAGCATTGGCTGTAAGTAATATATAATTCCATAATATCCATTTTGAAGCAAGATTTTCTACGAATTCACTTTTTTATACGGTCTTCCATTGTCGTGAGTTTTATTTTTTGCAAACATGTCATGCAACCACTGTTTTTGCTAGATCAGTAGCACGGGATGTCTTATCTTCTCTTATCTGTGATCGTACAATCAACTGAACTTAAACCCGTGCCCGTGTACGCGCATATGGTAGAACGTACACATTGTAGCACGAGCACGTGGTAGTATGTTCATATGGTAACACGTTCATATGGTAGTACGCGCAGGCATTACTGCAAGCATATGGTATCACATGTATATGGTAGCACGTGTATACGGTAGCACGTGAGTGTAGTAGCAAGTGCACGTGTGGTAGCACGTGCATAGTAAGCATTGTTCACTATCTTGTCATAGCAGCACTCCACTCCCGTTCGAATCTTCCTCAAATTGCAGAGCTTTAACAATGCCAATACGCAAGCGGTTCACTCATTATCTGCTTCCGTGTTAATATCTAATTAGACAGCAAAATTTAATACCGCCGTCACCACTCAGCATTCCGTCTATGTGAGCCGTTTACTCATCCATCAGCAGAATGTGAGTGCGGTGAGACTAGTGCCTACAATTACACAAATTCAACCTTATCGACTCTCAAAGTTACTACATACACTTTGCTCGACAGAACTTTTATATCTGCGTGACAAAAATCGGATAACGTAAGTGAAGACAGTCTTCAAGTATCTATATGACGAAAACAATAATATAATGATGAAATATATCAGAAACTAATGCCATCTGGTTTCAATTTTGCAGAACATAATCAACTTCAGCGCAATAGAAATATATTACACTGCTGAGCTAAAAAATCAGACTTATAAGGTGAGTCTCCATGACCTAGAAATCATTATCCATCCTCTCGTTTTGCAATAAATTTCCCATCCCAGAGCAAGCAAACAAGCTCCATTTTCAAGATCCTTTGAACTGAATGCTCAATCGTGAAAGAACTGGAATATCGTTTTATTTTATGAGCTCGTACTATTGGAACCGCACCTCAATTTCATGAGAAGTTTCGCTTCCGTTTGAAGTTTCAGACCTAATTAAACTGGCTTCAGTTCTTCCATTGGGTAATTAAAGCATCGAATCACAAAACCCTTGCATAATCTAATTAAACAAACGATAGAAGTGAAGATAAAGATCACTTAGGATTACTTTCTTTTTTGAAATTCAAAATTCATGGTATATCATGGAAAACTTTCAATCATATTAAAAATTCACTGTGCTGCATATTTATAACATACTACAGAGTGGCCCATAAATCAGGTACCTTTTTAAATTACTAGTGCAATGCCCGTCTAATCTAAATAATTACCTAATCTGTGGGCGAATGCATTCTGCTGAAGAATTTAATCCCTTCTATCTTGAGTTAAATTCGCTCGTGCAAGGTCGGCATCGATCTGAAGAATTTCATTCCTTCTTTCTTGAGTTAAATTCTCTCGTGCCACTCCATGTTGTTCAGCGTCATGCCGAAGAATTTCCTCGCTTCTTTCATGCATTAAGCTCTCTCTAGCTACTCGGTGTTGCTCTGCATTATTCCGGAGAATTGCCAAACGCCGTTTAAGGGTCAAGTTAGCTCTAGCTTCTCGTTGGCGAGCAGCATTGCTTCGTCTTATCATTTTGCGTTGTTCGTTCGATAGTCTTCGGCGTCTATCTTGCTGTCGAAGTCTTGCTGCTTCTCTCTCATGGTTGGACACGTTTCTATCCATGTTGGCCTTTTTTGCCGGAATTTTATTCTGAAATATCCTCTAATATCTCTTTGACGCTTTTCCTAGAAATAACAATTCCGGAAACAATAACTCAATTTTCAAAATCTTTGGCCTCATACTAAGTGGTACATTTCTTTTCGCATTATCAATTAAAAATATCAAAGCATCATGCTGAATTTCAGCAGAAAAAGGTCCAAAGAAAATTTTTAATTGTAAAAATAAACCGATTGTGTATTCTGGATACCATAATGCAAGTGAAAGGGAATTGAATTGACACTGAAAAATAATGCAATAGAATGATTTCTTGTATTTCTTAAGCTTTATCTTTATTGCTATCGATTAGAAGAGTGTGACACACAGACAGACAAACAGACGGACAGACGGACGGACGCGGCTCGTGTTATAATATAGATTGTAGCTATAAAACTAAAAATGGTAAAGAGATTTGGTTAATTCAGAATGAAAGAAGAAATTTCAAAGTTTAATATAAATTTATAAATGAAGCAATAAAATACGTTTAACTATGGAATACAATATCTTTTAAATGACCTCCATTATTAGTCAAACAATGACGTGTTCTTTCAATGGTGCTGTTTATTACTTTCCTTAATATCTCTGGTGAAATGTTGTTGATCTCTTGAATGATGTTTATTTTCAATAGCTGTAAAGTATCAGGTATTTCAAAGTAAATATTTTTCTTTAAGTATCCCCAGAGAAACAAATCAGGAGCACTTAAATCTGGAGATCAGGAGCGTCACGGTACATCACCAAAACTAGAAATTATTCTATTTGGAAAAATTGCTAAAAACATTTGCATAGTTTTTTTTCGCTGTATGCGCTGTAGCTCCATCTTGTTGAAAAAAGGTAATCTCTGTGTTATTATCTCCAATTTCAGGTATCAAATATTTTTTAATCATCTGTCTATACAGGTTTCCATTAACACAAATTGCATTGTGTTACCTTTTTGAAGCACTAGGCAGCTGAATTGAAGCACCAGTTCGCATGGTCAGTGGCCTGCCACAACGTTGTCTGTCTGCTGTTGTCCCAGTTTCTCTCAATTTCAATACCAGTTTTTTTATGAACTTCTTGGAAGGACTTCTTGCAATACCATAAATATTCCTGTAATTCCTCTGAACTTCAGTAACCGAACAATTACATCGGAAGTAAAATTCCACTATTTTTGCTCGTTGTTCCATTGCGTAGCGATTCACTTTGGGGGGTGGATTTTATGAATTTTTCGAGCAATATGTTATGATTGTCGGTGGACTTGATACGCTGGTAGAAAACTTTGAAATATCCTTATTCACTCTGAATTAACCAAATCTCTTTACCATTTGTAGTTTTACAGCTATAATAGTTTTAAAAAGGTACTTTACTTATGGGCCACCCTGTGTAATAAAACTCCACTTTTATTGCTATTCAGTGGAATCTAAATTGAAATGAATAAAATGTACAAAATATTGATTTTGATTATGTGGCTCGTGTTGTTTGTTTGTAATAGATAGAACCCAAGCATTCCAGAGCAATTTTTAAGTCGTATTTAGTATTATTTGTCTACTCAAAAAGTAACTTTTCGGACGCTGATCATCAGAGGAAAGGATTATAACGACTCGTTTGTTTCTTGGATAACTTTTACATATTAGGTAAGCCGAATATAAATTTTGCTGAGTATCTTGAAATATCTGTGCATACTGTCAATTTATTTAATCTTGTATAAAGTATTTGCCGATCAAACCGGGTGTCAAAATTCCAATCTTAAAGTAGAAATTCCGCGAATCAAAATTTAGTCACCATAACGATGTCAGTTCACATTTTTTATAAATGCAGTGATAAAATTTTTTGACGTTTATGGCTCCGTTCAAGGTTATCCCAACATGCCAGTATTCGAACAGACACCAAACTAAACATATTTATTGCAAGAAAGCAATAAAATGATACAGTATTTGTACGGTAATGTTGTTGAAATCCACAGGCTCCGACTTCACCCATTCAGTAACACAGGGACGCCAACGATGCACAAGCGCCCAAGGTCTGACTTGCCGCCTCTGAATCTACGTCTTTATACCTCTAAATCGTTGCCACATAGCTGGCTTTGAAACAGTTAGCAAGGAAGTGCTCGCATCTATTTTGTATTTGTTGTCTTGTCAACGTACGATGATTGACGTTGAAGTGCCGTAACTACACCAATTCTGTGTTGGTTATTTGTGAAAGGAGTTCCTGCACCTAACACTGGCCCAGTATTGGTACAACGAAGATTGAATTAACGTTCCTGTACCAAATTTTGCTTTCAGGGATGGCTGAATACAGACTGGGTTAACGGAGAAGATAAACTGACTCCTCTGCACAATCTCCATCGTGCTTCCTTTTTCCAATTTATTTTGGGCCTTAAAAAAGAAACGTTATAATCTAATACTAAGAATGACCGTCGTGTGTTTATTTATATATATATATATATATATATATATATATATATATATATATATATTTATTTATATATTTATTCATTTATTTGTATGTTTCGTGTCACTTTCAAAAAAATTAGAGAGATCCAGAGCCTTATATACTCGAGTCCGTATCGTGGATACCGAGTTCGGAGGGGAATTGCCCTATGATTCGGGTACATTGTACCCGAATATGACACGAATTGCAGTCAATTGCAGCAGTAGAAAACTAAGTGTCTTAGTTTTCACTAGGAATGTTGTCATTAAAGAAATACTCAATTAAAACGTGTGTCCTTTGTAAATATATGTAAAACTAAATATATTGCATTGCATTCCTATATGTAATTTTATTTAATGTCTTTCCAACAGTATTTGCCATCATTTTTGTTGGCACGGGTATTATCATAAAATCTATGCTGTCATTTTTGACGGCTGGGTACACTAGTTATTTAAAATTTCGACATGAGCAGAGGGTTTCAGTAGTCTAGTTATACGTTCGACTTTTAAAACCGGCTGAGACGAAGCGAAAACCTCTAGCCAAACCCATTCCATTCCGAAAACGCAATCTTCTTTGTTCAATAAATCAGAGGGAGCTGAGACGGAGACTTTTCTATACAACAGTTGTGTGCATGCAACCATAAACTTGTGAGTTGGGGATGTTCCTTTTTATTCCACAATGCATCCTGCTGAAAAAAACTACTGCTGGACATGGAAAGCTTCTTCCAGAATTCATTTGAGCAAAATACTGCAGAATCAAATAGGAAATTTTATTGCATGACAGAATTGCTGCTCAAATTATTTTTTGGTTCTCAGTGTCGCGTGCTAAATTTTTAGGGTTTGAAGTGACAAAATGAGAATGCTTCAGTATCATTTTGTACTATGAACAATATACATATATTGGTAAGGAATCTCATACTTATGAAGAAATAGGTCAGGAAGATAACAGATGATATTTCTTGATTTTTTTGCATTTATTTGGGACAAAATTACAAGATTTTTATATTTTCCCCGGATACATTTAATATTTACATGCGTAGGGTTAAACTTAATAAGTTCATAATAAATTTTTAGATTTCCCAATGAAGATTTCAATGATACAGAAAATCACAACATTCTAAAGAATTAACTTTTTGAATTACCAAAAAATGCCTCATCAAGATAGGTAATAAATATGATTACGAGCACGCAATGAATTTATTGCTTACTAATTAACACCAAATAACTTATAACGCTTGCTAGAATGACATAAAATATAAATTATATAGGCAGTAAGTTAACAAGTTTTAGCTTGTTCTCTCGCCTCATTGGAATTGTACGTGAATATCGCTGTATATTGCAGGGGGCCAACTAAAACTAACAACAACATCATACTTTGTTTATTATTGCTTTTCGATTAAAAATCATTACCATGATCTATGAAATTCATCAACGATATACTTGTGCATGTTATACAGAGTAGCTAAATCATGCATCAATTGTGTGAATTGGAGATGCATATTCAGTGAGAGTAGCGTTCATATGTAATTTTCAACGAAACCCGTGGATGTTGCAGAGGTAGTGGAATGCTCTTGCAAATTTGATTCCTATAAAATAACATTTAAAATTAACTACACAAGAGAATTACGCGTTTCATGAATTACTAGACTTGTGTTTGGAGGCGGCAGATGCTCGCAGGAAAATGGTTGTGTAAATGGAACACGGCAGAGGCTTGTACAACTGTGTAAGCTGTTTTGTGAACTCACTGCATAGATTAATGGTTGTAGTATTTTAATACTACAAATTCCAACTATACAGTGAGTGACTTAGAGAAATTCCGTTTCATTAGTTCATAAGCTTAATGGTGTCGTTATTTAACTTCAGTTAATGCAGTTTCAGAACGTTCGTGTATCTTTACAAAGTGTTGAAAGTTCTTGAATATTCATCAGGAAATATATTACTCTATTATTTTTATTGTGATTTTCGGCTTAAAAGTTTTATGTTTCATCCGGTTTCGGTCCGCAATGGTAAAATGGTGCCATGCAATAGACTGGCTTTCAGAAATCAATGAATTTCAAGATGTATATATACCACCAGCCACGCAGGTAATTTACAGAGCTCCTTCCGCTGCAGTGACTGGAAATATCAGAGAACAGCCACAAATTTCACCCATGCACATTATTGATGGGCCGTTTCTGATGACATTTTGGCTATGCTGATCTCAACTGTTTTGTGGAATGAAATTTTTCTTTAAAAAAATTCTGGCATTGACAATACGTTTACTGAGCGTTTACCTCACGCCGAAAATGTGATTCCAAAATCCTCAAAGTTGCTGGTAGCTGCGGAGATGCGATCTGATGACACCATCACGAAATGCATGATACTTGTAGCTGCTTCCTGGTACCTACGTCGTAATAATAATCATACTAGTACCACACATTCTTCGTTAGTTCAACATCATATGAAAATCCTTTCAAAAATGTCAGCGCTGGAAGATATAGGAACACGTGATTTTTGTAAACTTTAACAACAAATAAACCTGCGCAGAAAATTTGAACCAAATATCAAAATTGCACAACTTCAAAAATTTCCAGTATTTCGTTAGCATAATGGAGCATGTTTAAAAAAAACACCTATTTACCTTTTTTTATGGAACTTGGACTATGTAAATTTATTCTTGCGATCCAATTTTGCATTTTCTTGGCAAGTAAGGATGGGTGAATTAGGTGTAGTAAAGCTGCATTCACATCGTCGTTCTAACGAGTCTTTAACACCTCTCATTTTGTCATGGCTGAGGCAAAATTGCTCTTAAATAAATTCAGGCAAAAATGTTCACAATTATTCGAGAATTTCCACGGCTTCACCATCATGTAACGTTGAAACCAAGCTCTCATTAGTTATTTCATTACATGAATAGTTGCAGCAGAATGAGCATACTGATCCAATTCGACAACAAAAACAATGCACAGGAAGCTCTAGTGGTCAGCTAAACGAGCTCAAACTTTGACTACGTACTCTGTAAATCTACATAAAAACTCTCCGTCACTTGCAAACATTCGTATTACAGAATTCTAAAGCTGGCTTTAACTCCACTACAACTTGCACTTTAAAAATAAATAGTGAAGATAATTCTAGAAAGCCAGCAGGAATGCTAAACGGGACATCCAAGTTACAACACAAAGTGTTTACACAAATTCACATCATTAGCACATGAGAAAAACTTGTTACGCAGTTAACATTACACGGATATTCAAATTGAGTTTAAGAAAATAACATTTTTCAAAACGTTTATTAATACTTAAAAACATGCTTCAACTACTTGAAGTCCAGATTTTAATCAAAGTTCCACACAGGGACATGAAATACATTCATGATTCATGGAGGTTTTGATTTTACTCAAAGATATGTTATGTGAAAAAGCTGGAATTGAGGAGACCGATTTTGAAGAAGCGTTCTTGGACGGCATATACGAAACAAAAAATTACCTTACATGTATTTTCCTCAGAAAAATTTCATCAT
The DNA here is from genome assembly GCA_006783055.1 of Trinorchestia longiramus. Lineage (NCBI taxonomy): Eukaryota > Metazoa > Arthropoda > Malacostraca > Amphipoda > Talitridae > Trinorchestia > Trinorchestia longiramus. Next base: position 36,777 of record VCRD01001024.1, on the reverse strand, counting down.
TGAATCACAAAAATTTAATCAAGATCATCATAACACTGTGCTTTCTATGCATGACATATTGATTAATTATTAATCTTACGCTTTCGATGCATGACATATTTATTAATTATTAATCCCACACTTTCTATGCATGACATATTCATTAATTATTAATGCTACGGTTTCTATGAATGACATCATCAACAATTATTAGCAGTTACTGCGGCCGCTAAATATTCCTGAAGCACTTAACTGCCACTTTAATGTCAAGTTACCTCGAGCATAAACTTAGACATACATATACTCAGAGACACTATTCCTACTGAGGAATACCATTACTACAGAGAAATGCTATTACTACAGAAAAATACCATCACCAGAGAAATACCATTACGTCAGAGAAATATCATATCGTTGCTGAAAAACTGCTTTTACTGTAGAAAAATACCCCTACTCTCAATAATAGCATTATTACCAAGAAATACCTCCACGACCGAGGAATAGCACTATTACACAGAAATACCATTTCTACAGAAAATACTATTGTTAATACTTTCAACTCTAGAATCATAATCCTAAGAAAGTTTTATCTTTAACGATGTTTTAATTTTAAAAGAATAATGACGAGAAAAATTTTCGAGAGAGAAAGAAAAGAAAACTTGCTTTGCATTAGGTGCTAAAATCAGTACTGCCTGTTGATATGTGATCGGTGACAAATTTTACATTTGACTGTGTGAGCTATGAAATTTACGTTACGTATTGAAGAAGCAGTTACTTACGAACCCGTTTTCGCCATTATTGTCTTCCATTATTGGCCGAGTGTAGTGCATGACTGCGAGATATGTACTGTACAACAAACCTTTAATATCATGTCAGCGTAATTTTACACGAGTAATTTTATCCGAGATGGTTGCTCTTGATTTGAATGAAAATTAGTACTTCCCGCAGATATTCATGATGTTATGCATAACGAGATTCATCACAGAGGACGCTTTGGGGAAGACTGGGTATGCCGACTGAACGTCCGATTGAAGAGGGTAGAGGGTTCGATTCCCGCTTGCTCGCTTTACGATGTGCCCACGGGAGGCAGGTGGTGAAATCAAGTTAGTTTCTCATCTTTATTGCAACAACGAAAGAACCTCAGAAGTAAAAGAACTTGGCCTCTAGATCTGAAAACAACAAGACCCTCTTATAAAACGGATACTATCTTGATCTAGTAGTGGAGATTGACAGGCTAGATTCTTGTTATTAGACTATTGAAGTCAATTTAAATCCAGCAGAGAGAACTATTAGTCTCTAAGAATAAAACTAACAATTTAGACGAGTGTATGTCACGTGACTCCTCCTTTTTTTACATAATTACCACTCGTACATGCTCTTTCGTATAACTTCGGAATTACAGTGCTAGTTTATATTAATTAAGTTAAGTAAATTACTACTATCTTTGGTCGGGAACAGTTGATGCATAGAATTTTTGACGTTGGTTGGAAACTGTTGTTGCAGAGGGATGAGATCCTAAAGTTGAACTCGTGCGTGTTACTTTCGACCGAATAAATTATGCTTTGAAAAAAGTACAGGAAACAAGAAAAAAGTACAAGAAATAATCAATTCCCGAATGCATTCCGGGTCATTATTGACGGAATGCTTTCTCGGCTATGCGCCAACTGTTTCCGACCAGAGGGATCACGTAAAATTAACCTACACGCTAATCCACAGTGCAGCTAAGTACAAAAAGTATGACCGTGCTGATGCGTAGAGTTGTTTAATAATTATAAATAATTCATAGTGTTGGTCTGCGCATTGTTCCCATTCAAGTGAATTTAGAACGCGTGATGAAGACTTTATGTCGTCTGCTAGCAGAGGAAACTTCAAAGAAATGTAAATTATCTTGAATTCATATCAAGTTCCCTATTTAATTTGATTGAGCGTTCATCTTATTCACTCTTCCCAGAACATCAGAGCTCTCGTTTTTTGTACGTGTGTTCATTATTCACCGAGTTCTTTTAAGCACAAGAATCATGGGTTTATGGACTTAATAACAATGGTTTTATAATAAGGAATTGAACGCTGACTGATGCTCAAAAAGTTCGGTCACAGCGTTTAAAATTTCAAATAAAATGAGACATTTTACTCGGCACTTGATATTTGCCAGTCTGAGCTTGTCAATATTACCCTCAGAAATGAAGCATTGAAAAATTCATACTTTTTTGCCTCCGTTCAATTATCGTCTACATTTGCTGAACCAACATTGGCAGATGGGTGGAAACGAGGTGTGACTGTGATTTCATTTTTTGAAACGGGCTCTTGAACTTTTATGACCTTGTTTTCCCTGGAATTTTTCACGCAAAATGATTCCAGGTGAAAGTAAAAATCAACGAAAGCATATGTTTGAAAATTGATTGTGAAAGAGAGGAATTTCATATTCCCCGATTCTCTAGGTTTATACATATATGAAACTGTAATATAGAGTATGACAGTTACATGCATGTTCCCAACAATCTGTCCTTTCCCACTTAAGTAGACAAAAAAAGAGCATCAGTTCTCTACTATTCTATTCTAATGCACAATAACATTGTTTTTCAAACTGAGACTTTTTCAAGAGTTCTAAACAGGCTCATGATTTCCAACAGATTTTGTCATCGGCATTTCGATGAAAGAGATTTTATATCTGCATAGAATGTATACATCCTGTCAGTTCAACTAATACAATATTATTTAACCTGGCAGGGTAGTCCTGCAATCTAAACAATTGTTCCATTCTGCACACATTACAAAATATTAACAACACCATGGTTCTCCTAATGGTTAAGTACAATTAAATATTTTTCTTTGAATGATACTGACATAACGCAACTCAAAACGGAGTTGTTCTACCACCTTCTACATGCAGTACAATGTTGATGTAATGGTGTTGAGTCAAGGATTTAACACATTAGCTTTGTTCAACTATGTTGTAGTTTTGGTCAGCTAAAAAATCAGGATCTCCTGTCAAACTACAGGGTGGAACATAATTCCTGTTACAGGTTTTTACATCAATTTTGATAAATATTATTTCGTGAATATCACTCAATGCAATTTTATAAGATTAATTATCATAGTAAAATCTGTTCTACTCCCTACAAGTGTATCAAAGTTGTAAAGTCGAAATTGAATAAATGCTGGGAGAAGACACCCTCAGAAGTAGTTCGTACGGCCTTAAAGACTTTCCTAGAAGACTTCACTAAGTAGTAAGGGCAAAAGGGAAGCATTTTCAATTACTTTTTTTGTAGTCACAGATTAGTAAATTACTTACTATTTGTTAAAGTCAGACCTTGAAATAAATTTATTTTTTCAAGAAAAAAATTATTATTCTTGTTTTGTTACAGTATTTATGCCCCACGCTGTAGGACCAGTATTGCCACTTTTTCACAGTCACTTTTGTCTTCTAATTGCAGAATTTCGTCCTTCCTCGGATCTCTGAAGAGCACAATCACTCGCGGAAATTACCGTGACAGTAAAGTTAAATTGCCTCTAGAGTTTCTTTGACTTGTTTTCAAGTGTTTACAACACTGCTGAAGCTTCTAATTGTTTACGTAACATTAACTCTAAGATTGAGGAATAAAAAGTCATATAGAAGATGAATGTAATTTTTCCGTCTGCGACGTTTAAGATCACCTAGCTGACCAAGCACAACATGACCTTTATTTGTCTCTTATTTGAACACATGTCGTTTAGTTGATATTTAGTTTACTTGCTCTATTTGTATCGCTGCTAAACTACGGGAGGAAACAAAATTAAATTACTATCATATTTTAAGGAAGTATTTCTGAGCAGGAATACCCACTACCAGTCTAGCACTCTCCACATTTTTTAGTGGGGGTTCAATGTTCTATTGTAGTCCAGAATTTAATATACAAGCAAACCATTAATCAAAAATGGGATTTAAAATCAAAAATTAGTCACGTGCATTTGATTCAGATGTCATTACTTTCATACAGTAGTAAGGGGTTAAAGAACTGTACATTTTCTCAGAAGGGCTAAAAAGTTAAATAGATTCATTTGAAGTTTTTTGTTGGAGTTGGTACCTTCTTTTATAAAATGAGTTCTTGGAAATACTGTCTACGTTATTTTGAGACTCTTACTTGAGCTTACATTCCAGGATTGTAAGAAGTAATCATTGTTTACCATGGAAAAACGATTCAATGAGTTCATTGCATGTCGTGCTTGCATAAATACATTTAGGCGAGAATTAACTAATAAAACATTTCAATGTTTGACGATTGCAAAATCATTTCCAAAGGCTTGATTACCATAATTTTGTCATATTATCAAAGGCTTGATTACCATAATTGTGTTGTCATAAAAACATTGTAACGACACCATTTACAAAAAATAAAAATCACTTTAGAGGTTTTTAATTTTTATAATTTACTTTGGTAAACCATTGAAGAATGCAACTGCACAAAAATTTTAAACTAAATTTAGAATGATTTCTATGAATAATTGGAGCATAAACTGCTCTCCGTGTTTAATGAACCCATGCACGGTAGGCTGCAATTCAATGGCCTCAGTAAATCTGGTGTGATACTGTAACGGAGTGCAGCAGCATTCACATCATGAAAATGATTTCTCAATGATTTACATACACGATTTACATGAATTTTAATTTCTGTCAAATCCATTCTTTACTAATTTCTATTTATCATTAAGGTACATGATATTTGCCGCGTTGAGATTTACTAGAAATGAATGGCGTTAACATTTCAAAATTTATTATTGAATATGCGATTCTTTCTGCTTATTTATACGCGCTGGAATTACTTTTCTTCAATTATTCCAAATGTTTAGTTAACAGCATGTAAATTTTTCTCAACATTGCGAAGTCTATACTAGTGAAGCAATCCATCACTCTGCAAAACTGACCCAAAGACTAAAATCATGTCGCTTAGTGTACTTAAGACGATAATTTTACCCCATCGTATATATATA
>VCRD01001024.1:0-31809 GCA_006783055.1 Trinorchestia longiramus | reverse complement strand
ATATATATATATATATATATATATATATATATATATATATATATATATATATACCATTATACCACATTCTGTCTGCTGATGAGCGATTCTAAAATATAGACAGAAAACAACCCTGTCTTAAGTGAGTGTTGCGGTAGAACAAGAAATTTTCTACTGAACGTGCTTATATCTGTTAGTTATCCTTCTGATGTTGGGCGGAACGACCCAAAGTCCTTTTCAGAAATGTCTTGAGATTGACCATAGATGTGAGCGAGTGGCATTGGAAGTTCCAGTGTGTGTACAGCCATATTACAACCTGCTCATCATTGATGCTCACTCAACGAAAAAAAAGTTGGTATAGAAAAATGTTATCTATCTGAAATTGCATGCAATCATTTTTTACTAATACTTTCCGAAAGGGTTATCAGATATAATTATCCAGATCAACAAAACAGCTTCTGTTGCACTCTTAAGTAATAGGAACTTTTCAGTGTAAGCGAATTTTCATTTTTAACCCGTTCGTGGTTTTCCAGATCAATTGATGTGTATTTTTTTACTTCTTCAGCTTGGTTATATCCTCGTCATTCTAGTAAGAAAAAAAATGATGCATTTAGTGATTCAAAAAGTGGTCAGAGTTTCTTAGGTCTCATGTTTCTTAGGTGTTTTTTGGTTTTTTAGGGGGAAAACATATTTTCTAATTTTTCGTAATCACAAGAGGGACACTATGTGTATATAAATGTAACCACTAACACGCTAATTATTATGTAATTTAAATAGAAACTTGAGTTAAATTAGAATGCTGTGCTTAATAAACTGAAATAAATTTCAAAATCAAAATTAGTTACTTAGATTCTGAGTAGGCACACTTTGAAAGCTTGCTATTGAATCATTTTGATTAAGCAATGTCTAGTGAAATTTTGAAGAGAGCGTCGTTCATGACGACATTTTTTAGTTCAAACTAGTGTAGTAAAATTTACGTGTGGTATATTAATTAAAGTTCTGAAATTAGAAAGATCTGTTGAAAATAATTGTCTATTCATCAAATTAATTTTAAAATTCGAGTTACCATTAGCGAGGAAACTCGAATAAAACTTGAGCTTACTCTGTATTTCCTACACTTCAGGGAAGTGAAAACTGTACTTTTTACTTCTTTGACTCTTAAACACCTTGAAATTTTTGCAACGCATTTTTTATACTGCAGTGCAGTTCTTGCACTGCAGTGCGTCAAAGACTTAATCATACACTTCTTACACGTGAGAGAACTATGCAAGTTTGACGTGTAAATCGAATCATATCGCACTGCAGTTCCCAGTCAGGTTTCAAAATTCTGTTATTTAATTTGGTCACGTGTGCATCAATATTTAAATAGCTAGCAGTAGCAAAGGAATTCATGTTTCATATTCCTTGTTCATCTTATTTTAACCTTATTTTCTAGCTATTTAACTCTATTTTGAGCAAATATTTGAGCAGAAATACTTTGAGCTAATACAGTTTGTTTTTTAACAGTACGGGTACATAAAAAATACTTTATGAGGTATAAATATTTTGTATTACATGTTATGAATAGGTATATAACCTATCGAAGATGAGGTCATTAGTGTCATTGATCCGAAATATCAAGAAAATAATGTACAAAATTTGAAGTATCCAAACACCTACTACCTTCAATATCATCATGATAAATCTACGATGAAACTCATCTTCCAAACAATTGTTAACCAAATACTTGTATGTTATGGTCTTCAGTAAATAAATATTTAACGTACGAAATAGAATATGTAGGTGAGAAATAGTTTATGCTTTGGGTGATGGTCTTGATCTGAAAGACTGTGTCACGGGAGAAGACTGGAGTTTCAGTTTAGAAGAAATATACATATTATAAAATCAGGGTCATTAATTTGCTCACTTGTACATCACCTCCCTCAAAAGCATTTGCCCAACTACTTATATTTTTATAAGTATTTTACTGAGTTATTTGTTTCTCGTGGTTGATGCTCAATTTAATACGGACTTGCTTTCATTTTCTAATCAATTTTATCACTGCCCGCCAAAGATTTTAGGGAATTGCAATTCCGAAGGAATTGCAATTTCACTCGAGCAGGGATCATGAAGCTTCAAATGTCCCCCATTGCATCATAAAAATAGCATCGACAAATTTTCTTTCAGTTCTGTGGAAATGCACGAAAATGTTTCCATTATTGAAATTTTCTTCACATTCTTGCAGAGAAACGTTTTGACTGCTGTCGCGTTTATAAATTCCACTGTTGATTAAGCCTTATATATGGGAGAACTTATCGAAAGCCACACTTGTAGACAGCAATGGATGTTTTTGTGTTCGAGCGTAGTTTATTGAAAATTAAAAAAAAACTTAATCACAGTTTTCATCAACTTGCCTACTTCTGTGTAATTTTCACAGTATTTCTAGCTGAACATTTATATTTTGTTGGATTTACCAATCATGAACAGTATAGGAGTATATTACCAGCTTGATATAAAACATTGGCTCGGTGGAAAAGATTTATTCGATTAATTCTCACGTTATTAAAGCGACATAAGAGCTCATCGGGAGTCATAGAGTCTTTATATCGGTTGATAAAAATAGACGAGTAAGCATTTGTTGTATATAGATGTTACATCAGGTAGGGGTAATTATTCGTATCCTTTAAAACACTTAATTTCATTTGTTAATGGTACTCAAAGTTCAGTGCTTCTTCAATTACTTTGGAGAGATAAGCTTCGACGAAACCATATACGTAGTGCATGATAACGTCTTCTATTTAAAAGAGAAATTCGTTCTCACGACGAAAACTCGTCTCAAAACCTTTGTGAAATTTAAAAATAAAATGGAGCGTTTTCTCACTTTTTGGTGAAGAATTTACCCTGCTGGTTCATCTACGACGTATCATTGGCACCAGAACGGCATGGTGTTCTTTTCTTGAAATAACGCTGGCCTTGATTCATTCTAGGTAAATCAAATCATTCCCATAGAAGCCTTCAGAAAAGAAAAATGTAACTGTCATTCATATGATGTGCTAATCATATTCCTCTCTCCTTCCAATTAATGTTGGTCATGCAGAATCCATTCACGCAAAGATTTCCATTCACGCAAAATCCCGCTGCCGACATGGTTGACGCGGCTAGAAATACGGCATGGGACTTAAGTAAACAACCGAATAATTATCGAGGTAATTATCCGATCCAAGAATGGGCCAGAAGGTTCGTTCCTATAGCCTCATTCTATTTTTCTATTATAAAACCCAAAGTTACGAAACTCATTGAGGACTTTATGGCGTGCGACACCGAGCAGGAGCTCATTGTGACATTATTTTGAGTGGTCTTTTCAATGAAGGATACTCTGATGACAACCACAATATCTCGAAGAAAGTAACAAGAATACCTCAAAGAAAATAGCAAGAATATCTCGAAGAAGATAACGAGAATACCTCAAAGAAAACAGCGAGAATATCTCGAAGAAGACAACGAGAATATCTGGAAGAAAACAGCGAGAATATCTCGAAGGAGATAACGAGAATATCTCGAAGAAAACAGCGAGAATATCTCAAAGAAGATAACGAGAATATCCCGAAGAAGATGAGATTATCTTGAAGATGACAATGAAAATATCTAGATTGTCTTGTTCACTAAATGTAAAAGCAACGTCCTTAATTTTCAGCGGAATTTTAAAACTTTTATATTTCTAATGAGTTAAGCCAATTAGTGAACTCCATGGGCCACGAAGATCATCATCGCTAATCCTACCGCAGGGAGAGAAAATATATACAAATTCTAGAATATACTTATTCAATACATATTAAAGTTAATTGCATACAACCTAAACATTGGATCTTAAAAATAATTAACAAATTAATGAGATCTTTAAAATAACTAATACCCAAGCCTAAAGTAGCGAAACAATTCACAGATTTGAAGGACGTTTCTCTTCAGGTGTGGGAGTGAATATTCAAGATACCAGTTCAGTTCTGAGTTAAGAGACGAGTATTTATAGAATGAATTAGCCAACAAAATTGTATCACAGAGACTCCACCCACAGTACTATGAGGTTTCAATGAATTCATAATTAATTGAAAGAGAATAAAATATTATACGATATACAAAAAACTTTAATGATATTCACATACAGAGTGTTCCAAAAATATGTATGTATACATTTTTAAAACGGCGTAGTTCAAATACTGATGGTGTTAGAAGACTGGAACAGGTCCCATTCAAAAGAGCAAGATCTGGAATTTCGTCATGTGTCCAGAATATCCTATTATCCACCTTATGCACACTTTATGAATACTAATAATATTTAAATTGCAGCCTTTTGAAAATGTAAATATTTTTTGGGGACCCCCTTGTACATGGTTCTATAGTTATCAGGCAAGACAGGCGGTCTATTGCTAGATCACGCAGTCTTAACGCGTAAGCGGCTTCCATTCAGACGTACGTTTGATTGAGGCCGGGATTTTAGTTCTGCAAATGCACTTCTGCTGCTCGGACCAGACGTGGGGAAATTTATTTGAAGCATATCCCTATAGTAAGATAAACGTTTCATGAAAGTGTGAACGAGATCTGCTGTTTGAAAACGTATAGAAATAATTGTAGCTTATGCTAATCGTGAGACTGTTAGAGTTTGAATGGAGTGTAAACTCGCATGAAAGTTGAAAAATTAACAAAATTTGACTTGGGTTTAAGCTATAGCTCGATTTTGTATTTAAAAATGACGCAGCTTCCTTGTGGTGGTAGGGCAAGCAGTTGCTTTCTTAATATTAGCGCTGTCTTTCAGTGCAAGTAGATCACTTAATATTACTTTTAACGTGGATTAAAATGTTTATTTTGACTAATTTCACCCAGTGACATATCTTTAATTTCTGAAGATTTTTAATAATCGTTTTTAATCTTTTACTAATTTCCTCAGCAAGATTCGTACCAAATTTGTCTATAGTCCTGATCCCGTCACACTGTCGTCATCGTTCACCTGCACAGACACTCACTCTTTGATCATCTTTCCGTTACGGTAACTGAGTCATTGTCTCATCTTGCATCAGCTTGATTGATTCATTTTGCTGTCATGTCAGTTTAATTGATTTATTTTGCGACCATTTGTCAGTTTGATCGATCAATTCTTTGACACGGCGTAGTATTACTCAAATAGAGGCATTATATTTAGACCATTTATAATTAATAAGTGAAACTGAATTCACCTCATTTCTTTACTGACATCCATATAGTTTTTTTTTGTAGAATTTCCCAAGCCACATCTACTTTTGTTCATCCACACTATGAACTGTGATCACAATATAAGTTTTGCAGTAGCACATCCTCTTACTAAAACCACAGCAATATCGGGTGTGTTCATTTATAACGCAATTTATTGGAACAGAATAACAATTTTTTTGTAACTGTACATAATTTTATGGCTGTCATTTGCTTGACTAATTGACCTGCTCTGGAGCAGTGGTTCCGGTGATGCCAGAGCTGTCACAGCTGCTCTGGCAATGGGAAACACGAACCACTTTTATCTAAACCTAATTTACTTGAGCTTAAGTTCTGATACTGCACATTAGAATACTAAATTAGGTGCTCATACATGGAGCGCAACAAGCAGTCGTGTGCAATCGAACACGAGATATCATGCAGGTTAACTGCGAAGTGATTTGGGTGAGTGAGGTTCAGTGTAGGGCAGATAAAGATCTCATTTGATGTGCACCTTGGGGAAAATGAAGCAAAGTTTGATGCATTTTCCGAGATCTTGATCCTATATTGAAGAAATTTTTCGTGGTCTTCCTCTTAGATCGGGGAGTTCCTCTTACATGTAAGCGTGAACGAATCTCTTTATAATTTTTTATTGATTGAACAAATTACATTCATATACGAAATGCCACAGCAATTGTACAAAGATCTTTTTTCCATTCGATAATACTCATTTCATCACATGAATTTACCATAGTTTATTTCATAGCTTCTATTTTAGTTGCTTAATTTATTTATTATTTGCAGACATTTCGAAAAAGACAAAATTACTTAAAGCTCTATCAATCTTACAATATAATCACAGTTGACTAGATAACTACAATGGATGACAATAAATAGCAATTAATTAAATCTGAATTTGCATCTGGTTCAATCCCAGAACTTTTCCTACACCCGTCGAGTTGTTCAATCGTCTTGTTGCCTACATTCATTAAAATTTATTTTTATGATTTCAGTACATACACTGAAGTTAACTTTTGGTCACTATTTTTGATTGGAAACTTGAAGCAAAACATCTGAGAAACATTTGGTATTAACAAGATGGCGCCACGAGACACACCACGAGAGAAACAATTTTTTAAATCGCTTGGTTCTGCAAAGATTGATTTTTCGGCATGGCGATGTTAATTGGCCGCCTAGATCCCCGGACCTAACCAAACTCGACTTTTATCTATGGGGATACGTTACGGGAAAAGTTTAGATTAATAAACGTACCACAATCGCTCAATTAAAAATAACATCGAAGAAGAAATCAATTTAATTAACAGAAACACATGAACGAAGGTTACAGAAAATTTTAAAAAAGGTCAGAAATGTCATGTCGCGAAAACGGACGTCACTTAACAGCGATTGTTTTTCACACTTAAATGTTATTTTTTAGTAAAATTCATAAATCTAATAACTGTTTTGATATAAAGTTTTATGTTTTATCCCAAATAGTTTTTGAGTTATAAAAGTTCTATAATAAGACATCCTTTCTGGCTCACCCTGTATATGTGACTAATTTCACTTGTGATGTAATAGTATATCAAGTTCTACATGTGACTACTTATACTAGTAGTATAGTACATCGGGTTATATCTGTGACTGATTATAGTATAGTACATCAGGTTACATATGTGACTAATTTTACTCGTAGCATAGTAAATCAGGTTATATTTGTGACTAATTATATTGGTAGTATAGTACATCAAGTTGATGTTTCGTGAGTTATGTATAAATGAGGTCGAATAAAGGGACTGGAAATTTTTCTTCAGGATCGAGCGTTCACAATTGGGAGCTCAGAATTTCATGCATAGCTGCATACGTAACTCTTCGGAAGTAATAACTCTTACCGTATTTTTTCACCAGTAGTTTTAAATGTTAAGTCAAATTATATTTGATGAGTTGAATCGCAGTATTAAATCCTAATTACATATTTATTTGTGAATGGTCGCTCTAACAGAGTTTATAAAGAGTTTTATTAAAAAAAGTAAAATATGTTCTAATGAGATATCAGTGGGATTTAAAACTTCCGTACACACACTAACTACTCGTGCTCAAAGTTGTCATGACCGTGGGTGTTGCTGATCAGGAGTAACAACGTGAGGGGCATCAAACTTTCACGAACTACAGAGTTGGTTAAGTTCACCACTCGCACGTGGCCCCAACATAGTTGTCTGTAAGCTGTTTGTGAAGTTATTTCCAAGCGAGAACTCTTCTGAACTCGAATACCTAGCCCTTTACTATGCTGATCGTGTCCAATTTGGATGAGCTGAAACATTTCTTTTGGAATTCATTCCGCTCGCTCGTTTCAGTGTATTTCTGAGAATAGTTTTTGGTCTCATTTAGTTTACGAACTAGTGGACTGCTGCCTTTGAGTGTTCCAGAGTCAGACAAATGGCCGCCTTTGATGGAAACTTCATGTTCACGTGTGGCAAAAAAGTCTCTCGCTCGCCGCAGGAATATCGCTTTTTAGAATGCAACAAACACAATTTGTGCTTTCGCAGCCCAGAAAATAAAAACTAACTACACGTTAAGACCTGCGAGAGGCAGGTCTTAATCCATAATCAGGATATTGGTTTGGAAAAGAAGCTGAAACTAAGCTAAGCTGGAAAATATCTAACAGAAGCAAATATTTAACTTCGTTTTCGATTAAATTATTCGTACTTTGAACATTACTGCTCATGCAATGGATGATCATCTATGATCATCATTTTTCTAGGATTATCCTGGTTGAATCTACATTCAGTGTGAAAAAACAATTTCTACATTTTATTGCCTGAATGATAAAAAAATGTCCAATATTCCTGGCTTTTTGCACCACAAGCTGGTTTTTAGTTATAAAGAATCACAAAGATATGCCAAAATAAATCAATACAACTCTTTTTGAGGATCTGCTCATGAAATTGCAGTGAAATATTCTTTCGTTACGTTTGTCTCACGCACGAGTTGATAGTTTGAAAATTACAAAGTGCGTGTTGATTAATGTGGAAATAATTATGAGGTTCACATAATAAAAGAGTCAAGAAGCATAATGTGGAAAAGAACTACATTAGCACTCACAAAGGACAAAACAAAAAAACATTGATAATCTTCCATAGATACTCATCATTTCCACTTTTAGTTCAGGCTTTTGTTCGAAATTTTAAAAATTCCAGACTCAAAATAATCTTGTCGACTGCTGTCTTTGAGTGTTTCAGAGTCAGACAAATGGCCGCCTTTGATGGGAACTTCATGTTCACGTGTGGCATAAAAGTTTCTCACTCGCCGCAGGGTACTAAGATACTAACGCCCTTTTTTTCATCAGAAAGCAATAGAATTTTGGCAATGACGTGTAACGAACAAATAAGAAGAAGCTGCCTCAATATTTCTGGTACGTAAACGCCTTCCAGAAATCCAGTAATACAGTTCCCCAGAGCGAGGTTTATTCTTTTGTTCATTCTTAGGTTTTTATTCTTTTGTTTGTTGAAATGTTCCCTTGTTTTATCCCCATTTTACTTCTTATTTATTTTATCTTCCCATATCTTGAAAATATCCTTGAAGTTCAAACATTCCAGTGTTTAGGGTGTCTTCACCATCTCTGTTAAATGTTTAATCAATAAAATGATAAGGTTGTAAGTGTATGTCCTTGTTCTTTTTTAGGAATGTAATTTAATCGTATTTTCCCTTAGAATGAGTTCATATGTATATTACTGAAAACTAATTGTGATTCTGGCAAATAACGCGTATGATTTATTTATGTAGCCTTATTTTTCACGTTGGAAGGGAAGGTTTTACAATTACAACTGAAGGTATCCGCACTCAGCTAAATACTTTCTCCATCATTACCCTTCAAAAATCTTTTTAGAGATTGTATTTCTATAAGCTGCAAGCCTCCGTACATTCCTGACTTTATTCACATATATTGTAAGGCGCAAAGAAGAAACAATGTAAAAGGGAACATTTTTAATTGCATGCGTTTTGGAATGGAAAGATTCCTTCTTAAGTTCTGAATGGAAACTTAAAATACATCGATAACTAAACAATCAAATATAATTATGTCTCTGTAACTTAAAACCTAATTTCTTATAGGCATGATATTACTTCAATAAGTAATTCCATTCTGCCACATACACACACACACTCACCTACACATCCACATCCACACACCAATACCCACGCACGTAGTGATATCTCATAACTGTCCCTCACAGAAGGGAAAATGAAAATTTTTATGGGAACCTTTTTATACGATGTGCAATATTTTCGTTGTACTTTTTTCTTGATATGTTTACGAATGATTAAAACGAATGTACTACTACACGAGTATCGTTCGCCTATTTCCTTCTTAGAATATAATTCAGTACACATCGTACCGTATGTAGGAACCGATGGGAAAAAATCCAACAAACTCAACTTTAGACCTTTCTGCCCTCATTCCTCACGTACGAGCGTATGTTTAAACTTATCATGCAAACAACGTAATAGCCCCGTGTCTACATTCTAGTATTTATCAGTCCTACAATTATTAGCGTTGTGTCAGTGTGATTAGTTTTCTGATGAGCCCATTGTATTAATTAGTTCTATGTACATACATCCATAGACTCCAGCTATGGATCCTAAAAATAAGAATGACATTGAGTAGAAACATTAAGAGCGAATTTTAGTTTTTTCTGAAAGTATTTTAATGTTTGATTGATTATGCATGGTATATCAATCAAAACATGAAAAAATAAACTTTTTTTTCAAGTAGACAACTAATTTTGCTTACCAAGAACTGATACTGAATAAGTATTTTCAAATTTTATATGTACATCCTGGTACTGTACATACAGCATATCTCACTTTGTGCAGTTTTTGAACAGTGCAAAACCCTTGAAAAATTCAAGAGTTGCTCAACGAGACAACATTGCATAAGATGCATCATTACCCAATATTGTTTCAGTATTTCATCATTGTTTGCCTATCTGTATATATCTGCTTGAACTACAATACGCAATACTCATGTCTGGAGAAATTCCCATCAGCTAAACTAAGCGAGCTTTGCCCTCCGTTTGAAACAGAGTTTCCCATTGGCTGAGCAAATTACTGGAACACAATAGGCACGTCAACGGCAGAACGCTTTTTGCAGAATATTCTGGATACACATGAACGAATAAATTAAGGATGAATTATCATCAGTTACCTCTTAATTAAGAGAATTTATCTTAAATAATCAATAAACCGATGGGATCTAAAATTTATTCATCGCATATGAGAAAAATGTTGAATTGATTTCAACCAGAAGATGACGAAAAACTTTTTTGGTAACAAAAAGGCAATTGAATAATTTAAACCATTTTTATCTCGCTACGATACCTAAACATATTCAACAAATGTTTGAATGATAGTTTTATTGAATTTTAAAATTAATAAGATTTGCACCTTATTAAAAATTGACTTAAAGCAACGGAACTTTTGAATTTAATTAAACTATAATATTTCTTATCGTTTCCCATAAAGATGACCTATTTCTGTTTACGACATACAAAAATAATGTAATAAAAACGAAAAAATTCAGTGACTTTCGAATATACTTTCATTTGAGGTTATTTTATTGAGGTGATTGAAATGTTCCCTGGTTTCTTATAAGATCTCATTCAAACATTGGGTAAATCTACGGATTTAACTGCCAATATTTAAGTATCTTTTGAATAATGGATACATACAGAAAATAATTAATTTCTAATCTTATTATGCACCGAATCTTCTTGCCGCGAAAGATATACTTGGATGATTGATAATTGACAGTTTAATGGTGACATAAAATAACACAAAATATAATATGTACAAGGAACAAGCTCGGAGACTGATGTTCAGGTGAATTGTTCACATCTTTAAAAGACGACACGTTTAAACAACTCATATGATCAAGCTGAACTGACGAAAACAGCTTATAAAATAACTCTTAAACTCCTGCCAACGTAGTACTTAACAGTGAATTAAAGCCTCATTTTGTGTTGTTGTTTTATTGTGTTGTTATTTATTTTACATGTAACTTGAGTTTTCATCAATATTTTTTGATGGAGAATTTTTTGTTGTTGCAGACAGCATTGAGGTACACCATTTATTTCGTCGCTGGTTCTCTATTATCTTCATCTATAAGTTGAAATTTTAAAGATAGTTATCGAATTTGATTCGAAGAAAATCTGCATCAACAAATATTTTGTGTTCAGACATTTTTTAAAACCGAAACTAAAAATTCTGAGACTAAAGTTTTTATTCTGATAACAACTAACCCAGCTAAACTCTTTACCAATATTTCGGCTATTTGATGTAAAATACTACGTTAATTTCTAATATTTACTTAGATAAAATTATCGTTCCAGTTCTTCACTCTATCTTTTTACAATGCACGGCTGAAAAAAGTTAAAACTTGAGATTCAAAACCATTTTTAACTTCTATTTATTCGTCGGTAATTTTTTACATATCTGTTTGTGGCATTTGATGACAATCGTTAATGAATGATAAAATCAAAACAATACATTTGGTTTCGTACCAGAACTTTTCAATCTCGCGCATTCTTTTTAATGCTAGGATTTTCAAAGAAATAAAGTCAAATATTTTTACATACTGAAGGATAAGGTACTGAAATTTCTCTTGCTTAGAAATAAGGGACAAAATATCATTCAAATTTAGTTAGGTTTTCAAGATACATATGTATGTATATTTATTTATAGAGTAGCTCAGCAATAAATAGGTTCGTAGTGACAAACAAACAAAAAATGGTAATCGTCTTCGTTAAAAAGAGACGCCATTGTGTAAAACTGGGCTACAAGTAAGAGTTAAATATACTGAAACAGAATCAAACTTTGCTTGTTCAACAGGTAATCAAATCGGTCAATATGGAGAAAATTTTTGTTCAGGGAATAGCTACAATATTTATTTTACCCTACCTAACACATGCATATGAACAACAATGCCGCATACCTGAAGTGTATTAATACATTTCTCGTTAATACGCTGCTAATGAGACCAAAGCTCCAAACAAGTCCGTGTATTTTCAGATGTGGGTGTGAAGCGACGTGGCCTGCTAATATGCCTCTTCCAGCTCCTGCTTTACGAGCGTCACATGCGTGAGACAATGCTCAAACTGAACTCCTGCCGTTCTAAAAATACGTAAGTTTCATCCCACAGTAGTAACATTTTGCCACTGAAGTCCTGTCATTTTATGTCGAAACTAAATTTTTAAATTCTACGACCAACCTCCTCATTGGACTTGAGAACAATAGAAAACATTTTAATCCACCTAGATTGGCTACTGTTGAGCCATCAGAATAGTTTGGTATCTCTGCAATTACTAAGCTAGAGATTAACGAGTTCCGTTCAGAAAATGTCAGTATTGTCTCTAACGTTTTATTGAAACTGAAACTTATAAATTTTATAGCTGAAGCTCTTCCTTTTAATTTTAGAAGTACTGGGTTGATATAAGTGTTAACCCGACGACACAATCATTATAAAATACTTCTATAAGCCCTTATTTTTATGTATCACTAGTGCAATGCCCGTTAATAATTTGTTCCCAAACGAATCAGTTTTGGGCTTGTGAAGAGAATCAGTTTTCTATCGGACGAACAACGTCTTTCTTGCTGTCGAAGCCTTGCTGGTTCTCTCCTACGGTTGGACACATTTCTATCCATGTTGGCAGATTTTGCCAGAATTTTATTCTGAAATATCCTCTATTATCTCTTTGAAGCTTTTCAAGAAAATCACAATTCCGAAAACAATAACTCAATTTCCAAAATCTTTGGCCTTATACTAAGTGGAAGCCAGGTTACTGGTCAAACGAATTTAAAATATTTCTTTTCGCATTATCAATTAAAAATATCAAAACATCATGATGAATTTCAACAGAAAAAGGTCCAAAGAAAATGTTTATTTGTAAAAATAAAGCGATTGTGTATTCCGGATACCATAATGCGAGTGAAAGGGAATTGAATTGCCACAGAAAAAAATTGCAAAAGAAGGATTTTTTGTATTTCTTAAGCTTTATTCTTGTTGCTATCAAAGCTATCGATTATAGAAGAGTGTGACACAGGGACAGACGGACGCGGCTGTTATTATAATATAGAGATAGATTTCTTTTGATATCGTCGACAATGCAAGAATAAGCTAACGTTTTTTAAGATCAATTTTCTCTAATTCTTGAAAAATAATAATTTCGATTGGCTTTGAATAGACATTATTCGTCTACGAGCAGAAAACGACATATCTAACTTTAGAGCTTCACTTTAATGCACACACGCTAACACAATCAGTAGAGGAAAGTTGTACTAACTTCTCGGGAACCTTCAATAAAGAATGATCGCCAGCAAGCGAGAAGCCAATGCAGGCACTCTGACCCTAGAGAGAAAAATCCAAAAGAACCACTGAAAAGTTATGCCTACCGCACTTTTTTCAAATGTATGCTGAAATTTCATAGCATAAATTATAGCGATTTTTTCAAATCTTACTCCCTGCGGTAGCACATTGAGAGTGGCTTCTCTTTCTTTATTCATGTTACAAAGAAGAAGCTCAGAAGTTTGAGACAAAATTCGAAATGGGGGACGAGCTCCTTTTTGAGATATTGAGTAAAAGTACTTACAAATTTTGCTTATTTCATTAGAATCCTTTATTCACATTTTGTGCATTGTGTGTATCAGCAAAATAACGAATATCACTCTCCGACAGCCCAGTCGGTGTACAAGAAATGCACGTCACTTCATAAATACTAGAAAATGTTCATTTCAAACAATAATTCGTCGTGAATCTCTAATACATTCGTCTGCATAGTAATTTCAAACTAGTTTAATATAATCCGACGAAATTGCCACGGGAACAATCTTGTTGGTAATATTTCATCCTTAGTGTGCATGCTCATGTGAAAACATTTTCTTCATTTTCAAAACAAAATGAATCTGGAAATATGACTGAATAACCATACCTCCTAACGAGACCTGTTTTATGGACCTGCATAAATTTTCCCACTGGTTCAGTGTATTGTTTCTGTGGTACGTGATGCGTTGTGCTCTCCACATTAGAAAAGATCATTTTCGCATTTCCTGCAAAAATGTTTGCACCTTCTTTTTTCCCCATTTTTGACTCGTTATGCACTAATTAATGAGCTGCAGTCATAATATTTGCTCATCTCTGACTGCTCATTTATAATTTGAGGCTCAAAAATGTTCTATTATGTATCATGCTCTCATACATGCACTTAGTTTTCAGCCTCAGTGCATGAGCGTGTTTGAAGCGTTTGGAATTTATGAGCTGATTTAACAAAAAAGTCCTTATACTTGAAAATTAAGCAACTGGATGTGCTTAAGAAGTGAGCCCGTCAAGTACGTCTCCTACATTTTCCCTACTTCTCAAAATCGTTGATTTGAATCAAAAGAGAGAATGTCGCAGTTCAATGCAAGTCCGCCTAACTCGAGTAAGAAATTAACATAAATCCTGCCTATCCTTGCATTTCTGCACTCCACGCAAAGTAAACGCGACAGTGCATGCAAATTTGAGCTCCGAAAACGTTGTAGCTTTGAAAAAGTTGCCGTAGAACGAAAATTCTGAAGTGAAGCCGTCGGTTTCCGGCTGCGAGAGAAGCATAGAAATGCAAAGGATTTGAAATGCAATTTTAGTTCTCTGTGTAAAGTCTTCTCGGGTGGTAGAGAATATTTCAAAAGTGCATTAGTAAGAAATTGCATTGTTCATTTGTGTTATTGTTTATGTAGAAATGCAAACAAAGTGTGCATAATTTTTTCCCTTAAATGCTGAAAGCTGCTTCCAAATAATTGAAATGTGATCATTTTTTTATTTTTTTTATTCATTTTAGAGTAACCACAGGCTTTTTTATTCATGTATGTAAATTTTTCACAAAACCACTCTTTTCAAAATTAATTGCAAGCTGAATTTAGAAGCCATGAGTTTTCCCTGGATGAACTGGAGCACTATTTAATTAATTGATGTATAAACTTTTCAGATGAGTATATGATTACCTGAAAGAAATAGATAATTGCAAAATTTTCGAAGTATTCACCCGAGGTGGTGAACTTAGTGCAATACCTTTGTCAGTGTGTGATTTCGAACGAATTCGTAGTGTTTTTTCTCCGTGCCCGTGTACTGAACAAAACATTTCTTGCCTTCATTCTAACTCAAATGTAAGTTTAAATTATTCCCTTTCGATGAATTTTCAATATGTTTAAAGTGTGAATGATAAGAATAATGACTTCTTCATATTCATTTCTATTTTAAGCTTTCTCGTACAGGGTTAGACCAGTGATCAATTTTAAAGCGTCCTTTGATGATCAAAGCGTTCTGGATCAACGATCAGACCAGGGGTCTGACATCAATATTTGAGAGGCCAAATGCTATTTGATAATCATTAGCAAAACCAGGATTTGTATCAGTTTCAGTTCAATTTGGATGGATTTGACTCCAACATACACATGTTCGATAAAAACTCGGTGATGGGAAACACGAGTTGATGACAAGGATTAAATTTCGAAAGCCGAAGATTTGAGTGACCCGGAGCTCTATGGGAAAAAATGAAGAAACTTTCCCTTCTATGATATTTCATGTGTTGCCAACAATCGACTAAAGCGAAAAAAAATGCTGAAAAATAATTGTGTGTTCATTATGCGTATAATAATGAATATGATACAAATAAATAATAACAATGAAATGGGAACGCATATGATGAAAATTTTCCTCATCGTATTCGTTGGAATGATTAAAATCAAACTCATAAAATTATTCTCAAGTTAATATAATCGTCATCTAAACAATGACCCTCATCATTTTACTCTACATATAATTAAATGAAATCATCAAAGTCCTATTAAAAAGGTCTGAAACCTAATATTATTATTACCATTAAAATCCTACCTTTGAATATCTATTAGTGCCGCCCATAAAAAAGTCGTGTTTATTGATGAATAGACACGAATAGAGATTTTACTTGTTGAAAATAATTGTGTTTATAACGAGTCAACTGCATCTTGTTGCTGATGTTTAGATGAGCTTTTTTGCTTCCTTTATCTTTCATTTGCTAGTGGACGCCGCTCGGTGTTTCCATATCAAAGGGAAAGAAGGCCAATAACTAAAAACGCGTAATATATATAGTAATCCAATGCCTCTGGTGTCTACTACACGATGTTTTAAATACATGAATTGAAATTCAAAAAATGAAATATTATACAAATACACTTTTGATACGCGAATTAAATAACATAATTAAATTTTTAGGATCTTAAATTTTAGAAATTAGAATTTTCTCCTATTATTTACAGTGAGTGACTGCAAACACATGTATGAATTTACAACGACTTTTATTATGTAGGGTCGATACATGTGAAAAGTCCTTTGAACTACCTGTGGACCCTGCAACAATATGAACCAGAAGGATCTGCTATATCAGTTCCTAATGAGGTGAAAGCCACTGTTAAATTATAAGTTCTAATGTTGTTTTCTGTTGTATAATAAGGACTAGTAGGCCCACACGAAAAAAATCCAGGTGTTTTTACTGAATTTTTCATTCGATTATCCAGTGGACGCGGGTTTTGCGAAAGAGTTTCCTCATTCAAGGATGAGCTTTTACAATGCTTACAATACATGTTTACAACAATGCTCACAATACAATGCTTACAGTACATATAAATGTTGTATTGTGTACCGAATTTTCCCAATCTAAATCCTTAACAGCGTGACAGAATGACTGACCATCCAAGCAAGCAAGCAGAAACTGTGTATTATTATGTATATAACGGAATTTGCTGTATCACTGAGAGAATTCACGGTGGTGGGAAATTTGTATTTAATTGTAGGCAGCAATTTTGTTTTGTGGCAGTGATTATTGAATTTTCTGTCAGTCAGTTCTTTGGAAAAAATGTTTTAGGGCTCAGGTTAGATACATACATTTCTGTTCAGTGGTGTTACAGAATACTTACTTCTCTTACCACATTGTTTATTCCAAGACATTTCACTCACTCATTCACACCCTTATCATTTTACCACAATATACACATGTCTACAATTCCTCGTAGCCTTAGCATTATTGAGTCGACATATTTGAGATTCTTTTCTTTTTTGATATTCATACTTGGTTACTAAGGAGATTTCACGAGCACAGGTAAAATAAAAGGAGAATGTGGGAATTCAATACACCGAGGTACAATCCGTACAGACGAGCGTTTTTTTAACAGTTTTAGTTTTACTGCTGACTATCGGAATAATTCCAGGCGTCTTAAGTAACTGGATTTGAAATATACGAATGTTTTTTTCAAGTTTTTGCGACGTTCAATTTTCAAACTTTGCTCTAGCAGTTTTACCGGAAGCACTGCTATCATATTCTTACTGTACATAAAATATCAATCAAACAAGGATTTCCATAATAAGATTTTCCGAAACTAAAAGCTAGATCATATTTTAGGCTTAGTTTGATCAGGAATAAACAGTTTATTTTATGTTCATTTATTGGTTCGTTATTTTTTAAACGCGTCGGTTTTTCTCATAC
This sequence comes from Trinorchestia longiramus, assembly GCA_006783055.1. Taxonomy (NCBI): domain Eukaryota; kingdom Metazoa; phylum Arthropoda; class Malacostraca; order Amphipoda; family Talitridae; genus Trinorchestia; species Trinorchestia longiramus. Next base: position 14,086 of record VCRD01001024.1, on the reverse strand, counting down.
TGCAATCATGAAGATCATGAGCGAAGTTAGTAAACATTTCGTAATAATAAGCTGTTGTGGAACTTTAGTACCTTTGAACTACTACAACTCTTATAATTGTGTTCATCGATATTTCAATCATGGTAAGTCGTGACATGCTTCAATTTTCTGTTCTCCTTTTTTAATCTTTCTCGAATAAACAGCTGTCGATGTCATTAAATGAAATCAAGTTCTCAGTTACCCATAACAATATTATGATTTTCGGTACATCACACTGAACCACTGGCCAACAAATTAGAAATTGCAACTAAAAAAATCAGATTTTGAATACTTAATTACAAGATTTTATCCCTGCAGATGAAAATCCGAATTTTAACACGCGTGTCGTTCATTCATACCATCGTATATCATTAATTTGTCTTGTGTCTGGTACGTCTGTAATTATTTTCTTACTGCTCGGACTGCATCTTTTTGTTGTTCAGATAAAGATTTTTCTTAGTATTCTTTATTTTTTATTTGCAAGTCGAAGTTGAAGGCAATTGGATATATGTTTTTTTAACATCATGAAAAAGAAGAAGCCTGAAAAGAAAAACAAAAAATTGCATTTCAAAGTAGTCAGGTACCTTTGGTATTTACACTACCTACGTTTCATAGATGCGAACTTCTTCTATGTTTTCTGTATTATGTGACATAAATGTCACAGGTAAATAAAAACACAACGGCTTTATTACATAAAGTTGATACGACACAACCTTGCACACAGGCAAGACTATTTGCACCCAATTTGATACAATATTTTCTAACCAAATTACGTTCAGCGCAATCTACCTCAACTTAGATAAACTTTTTCTAATTTTTAAGACTCAACCAGCTTTAACCATAAACATCTTACGATGTAGAAAAAATACCATGTAGACGTTCAACATCTACTGGTTTTAGAAATAAATGGAAGTATGGATATCCTTCTGCCTAAAATTAGATCAGTAGGATAACCTTGAACCTCTAAAAGAGCAAAAACTTATTGTAATGAAAATAATGATAATGATAATACCATTAAAAATATTGATCAGTATGCGATTAAAAAAAAGTGAATACAAAGTTTTCCAAAGGTCTGTTTGCACTTATTTTTTCTTTTTCGTTTCAAAAATAGATTAGAGTGATGAGAAGCCATTAGTATTTGGCAACATAGGCTCTACAGTTTTTGCAATCATATCATTTCCTTGCCCATGGCTCCCCAACAGACATTGGAGTAGCGTTGCAAAATTGCCTCCTGGTTAGCAGTTTTGCCATCCACAACTGCAACTTAGCATGAATTTGAAAACTTTTATGGCCGTGACTCTGCAGCAACGTGGTGTAAAATTGAAAGTATCATACATGAACAAGTTTCTAGAAACAGGAAGTGTTCATGACAAACGGTCCTAGTGGAATGCCTGGTACTATCACTGATAAAATCATGATGAAAACATCTAACTGTTAGAGAGCAGGCGTATTCACAAGACTGATTCATTGGTCATAGGGATTCTTTTGAATGGGCTCCGTGCTCGCCGGACCTCACACCTTTTGACTTCGCAGTCATTATGCTCGGTGACCTGTCACAGTTCCAGGGAGGTACACGTGTGTCCTACAGCGACTTCAAGGAAGATATACTGCATAATTTGGGAGAACCTTGTCTACAGATAAATAAGGGTTGTTGAAAATGGAGGTGCTCATATTAAATTATTCAATTAGTCTTCAAGGCGTTGAAATGCACTATTTTAGGAAGTAACACTGCAATGACACCTATATTGATGCTAAAATTATGAAATAATAAGTTTCGTGTAAAATTATTATGCATTTATCAGGAATGTTGAGTGACTCTTAGGGAACCAAACATAATAATAGTGTTGATATTGATACTAATAACTATGATGATAATGATGGCACCGATGATACGAACAATAATACTAATATCAATATTAAAAATAAGAATAATAATGATAATAATGGGACTATTTATAAGCTCCCCATGTCTAATGGATTAAAATGATTTTTGTCGGCATGCAAACTCACCTCTGAATTCCACAAGAAAACTTGAAACTCAATCTTTGATTTAGCATTTTCTCTCTCGTGTCCTTATGCCAGCCCGGCATGTAGGACAGCAACAAAGTATTGCTTTTTCCGTAACAAGATTTTTTTCAGAACAAGTTTGTAACCCCCATGTCCAGCCACCTACCTGGTACAAAGGTTAATTTAATTTCAGTGTTTTCATTTTCCTAGATGAACTGCAGGTCAAAATTCATGAGCTCCCTCTGCCCTTGTTCGTAGTAGTGAGAAACCGCATATACGGGAAAATATGAATTTTTAAACCCACTCTTCGAGGGTTTTCTGCCCCCCTGATCGTTGTCAATTATAGCATTGTTTGAAGTTAAATATTCCCGTTAGTGATGCATTAATAAAAACTCTGATGTCACTTCGATTACGCACTGAGTTTTCGCCGTCTTCTGTTGGACGAAACATCGCGACTTCATCCAACCTCAGTTGTTAACGGATAGCATGCAGATTTCCATAGATATCTGATTATCATATGTAAGTTTTAAACCATGCTATGAATAATATTTTCTATTAATATGCGTATAAGTATCACGGAACTTCATCCACTCGTGTATGTACTTCCTGCAAGGTGTAATTTTTCGATAGAACCAAGAGGATTTCAGGGTATATTCCTACCCTAGACTTGAATCTTTATTTGAAAACAGGTATTAATTAACACTGCAAAGTTGAATCATCATTAAAATGCCAGAGCAACAACATCAGGATGCATATTTCCGGTTCAACTTTAAGCAAACAAACATGTAGTTTCTGATTTAAAATTATTTCTGCAGTTCATGGTCAGGCTTCCGTGTTATCTTTGCCAAACTATTCATTTGATTACTCGAGTCGAAGGTTTGCATTATTAAGTTATTTGGATTATTCATCATATACATAATAAGGTGATATTATGCACATACATAGAAAACGTTTAAGAAATAATGCGCAACTCAAGAGGAACAATTCTAGTAATTATGAACAACCTACATCATCGTATTACTGCCGTTTCAATTGCTACGTAGTCAACTTAATTTTACATAAGCACTATCTGTCAGCTACCTGCCCTGATTCCTTCACAAACACGAGTCTTGTGTCTGATTACTGATTTCTTTTCGAGACTGTAGAGTTTATGCACTATTCTTTCACTGTGCGATAAACTTCACATTGAACACATGCACGAATAATTTCGTGCACCCTCGACTCCCATCTCATTTTCGTTGTAAGAGTTTAATAGTGCCTCCTTCAATGCTGCAATATCTCAATCCTGGAAGTTCTCTTCAACGTCCTCATAGAATATTCATTAAGTTCATGGAAGCCGGTGTCTTGTAATGAAACTGGACTGAAGGATGTCTGTATTAACTGTCATATTTACTTTTTTGATAGTTCGTACAAAATGAACATTAGTTATGATACTTTAAAATTATGCTTCTGAGTATTTGTTAGCATTGGTTATGCCTATTTACGCAAACTATTAAAACTTTCAATGATAGCTGTAAACTTCCGAATGATGTGACCTCTCTTAAATCACTGTAATCGCAGTTTTATGTCACATCGTGTCACGGTTCTTCATAGCACATCGTGCGTTGGAGAAAAGTGTGCGCTTGTTTTCGAATTTCCTATCGAGTTCATCGTTTTTACACTTTCTAAATACACAAACAAAAACTATTATGAAGTAATCAGTGCGATAAACGGAACGTCGTACGGTCGCATAAGAATTCCAGAGCTTATTGTATATGTATCTGCATTTTCATACGTACTCGCATCTGTGGCTATATGTATGTAACAAAAATATTCGTGTAAAACAAGTAGAAGACCAGTATATGTATAACATGCGTACAGATGAACATACATCAATCAACTAGTTTCTCTAAATCAGGCTTCATTTTTTGTCTCATGGGAAACAAAACAGCTGAATAAAAAAATATGTTACAAGCTCCTCAGAAAGGCACCACAAAGTTCCTAGAAATTTATTCAGTGCAGGACTTACCATTTTGTCATCTCTTTGTTTGTAGAGCTGCAGACTTTGTACAAAATGCAAATCTGAACGCTGGGATGCATGAGGGTATGAATTCTAAGAACGATCTGATGTACGAGTACATATGTATATAAGAGCTGAAAAGAAGCAAACGTCTCTTAATCCTTTTCCCTCTCTTTCAGTCAGTTTGAACTGACTTTCAAACATCAAGATTTTAATGCAAGTAATTAGCTTACCCATGCATTGCGCTTTGGGTTTAGCTCATGTTGCTTTAAAGCTGATTTTTAAAGGGAAGTACTACCGAGGAAAATCAGCATTAGGTAGAGCAATTTTTTGCAATGCGCACTAGACTGCTGCGCATAAAGCTGAGATTGAGAAAATTTAATAATTTCTTCAGCATCTTATATTTTCTCTTCAACCCAAAGGTCATTTGTTACTGCTTGGTAATTTTTCTTATTAGGTTCGACCAGCTTCGCTTTAAATCTCTTAAACAGTTGAGCGTCAAGGCCAGAAGGAGCTGGCAAGGAGACGGAAACTGAAACTCGTATCAATATTTCCAAGATTTTATGGCGGTGAGCTGGCCACAGCAAATCTTGATTCATTCTCAGCTATAGTAACATACAAGCACCACTCTTTTAACCTGTATTGTAGCCAGTGTGTGAAAACACGTGCACTTCACTTGCTTAGACATATTTAACTCCAATACTAAGTGATGTAAAGCACTACAATATTTTGACTTGTCTTACTAGCAAGCGTGGGAATACTAAGAAAATGACCAACTCCTTGGCCAAAAATTAGAAATGACTGTTGTTCAACATTTACATGACCAGTAAAATCTTCAATTGTGCCGTCCGTATCTGTTTGGAGAAGAAATTTTTTTTCTAAATCCTGCTTCAAATTTTTTTACATCACCCCGGTGCATACAAAAAATACACGCATATGCACATTTTAGGAAGTTTAAAAACGTCATAGCGCCTTACTTGACAAACGATCATTTTCTCAACCTGACAATTTTCAAAAGCACTATCAGTTCCAAGTACAAAAAATTCATTCAAGTCAAAAAGCCTGATGATTTTTACCTTAAGAAAAACATTTTGTTAAAAGAGTACCACAATTTCCACCACACAAGCGTTTTAACACTGTGGCAGAAAGTCTTCGGAAAATACAAAAAAATAAGAACACTATTGAATCACCAGAAAAAGGAAGATAGTGAAAAATGGAAGGAAAAAACCTGGTCCTTCATATTTCGTTCTTGGGAAAGTACTTTCAGAACAGTAAAAAAAGTGTGATGGAATTGCATGTGTGCGCGCCTCTGTGAGTTTGAGGACTCAGAATAGCTGTCTTTCAGTTATGCGCTACATATGATGCACGAATTAAACTTGTCCCTAACTATTATAGTGTCTTAATATTTTTCATCAGCGAGATCAAACAAAATGTTCAAATGAGTATGTCCAGAATACACAGCAGACTATGTTGACAGACTTTCTGGTCAGAAATTGAGTGTAATTTAGAAAGTTTTGATAAGTTTTGATTGGAACGAACTTACTTGTCGTAAGAGGCGATTCTCCTAAATTAGAATCCAATCTAAGATGAAGATCCCAAGACAGAAGTCCATACATTTGAGTCTGCAAAGATGACGGAAAATATGTTTGCTTGTGTAGATGCGCAGTTGTTTGTGTTGTGTGACGGGGAGAAGAAAACGCTGGTCGCAGCAACTGAAAGATTTTGGTCTTGAAAAAATCTCTTATTTTTGTTGCAATCCCGATTACATGGAGGAAAACATGCCAAAATAACTCTACCTACTTAGCATTGAATAGATTTCGTTTGTATCTTGAAAATTGTTTACATTTTAATAGCCCTCATTTTAGATAGATTATAACCGTTCCAGCTAATTTCATCTGTATAATAAAGTTTCTACATATAATAAAATTCAGTGTGTTTATACATTTATACATTTATATTTTATACATATATATTTCGTGTCCCACCTTTTGGCATTATTTATGTATTGTGCCTACAAAGCAACCAAATAAAATTTATCGAACATTCAAATCCTTCCTATTATTTCCTTTAGAACTATATCACAAGTTTATCAACTTTATATTACTTTGCGTTACATATTTATTTCGAAGCAAATATTATTGATGTCCACTGACTGCAGAATTAGATAGGGGGGATTAATTGGAAACGAAGCATTATTATGGACCGGAAATGAAGTGCTTATCTTAGGCTTAGTATTAACATCTCAATGGAACAGGAATACAGGTACTGTGGGCATTTTATTGTGGACACCAAAGACACAGGATTATTATAAAACGAGACAGTTCCCGTGGAAATTCCGCGATTTAGATTTAAATAATTTGAAATTGTTATGAAGATAAATGCATTAAAAATTTAGAACGAATTATTGTTTTAAATTTATTCTTTTTATTAATTTCATTTAAAACTTTCTTCCTGCATCTTATTTACCGATAATATTGCCCAGATACATCGTATCCGTTGAAATTCCTTGGTTTATAAGTGATAAAATTAAGGATCTATAAAATAAAATACATTTTTCAGTTTTATCTGTGAATATTTTTCATCAATATATACAGAACTTCCATTCTGTTCTTATCTATTGATAACATGGCCGTGTAAGAAATCGAAGATAATAACAGAAAAAAGTGAGTATTTTGTAGTGATCCGGCGCCTATGGTACCCACAATACAATGCTTATAATACATGCATATTCGTTCTGATTTCATTTCAGTAATTTTTCTTTACTAATAGATTTGAAGTAATGAGACGGACACACACAGATACAGAGAGAGAGAGAGAGAAAGAAAGAAAGAGAGAGAGAGAGGGAGATACATAGTCTATTATATACTAGTGTACCCGTGTCATCAAAAATGATGGCAAATCAAGTGTATAATAAACATTTGGAATACAGCATTTTTGAGCCGCAGTAGAAGTAGTTATAGCCATTCGTGTCATATCCTAAATACAGAAATTCAGCATTACTGAAAGCAACTGCGAGCTTGTGTATGCATATTGTAATATGCAATACCCCGCCGAACTCGGTATCCACAATACGGACTCGAGTATAAAAGGCTCTGGATCTCTTTAATTTTTTTGAAAGTGATTTATTATAATGCATTTGTACAGCGAAAATGAGTGTATTAATTTACCAGTGAACTGAAACTAAGACCACCAGGGCTAATTTCTTCGTATCTATTCTTAAGAGCGTGACACGAAACATTTAAATAAATAAATATATAAATAAATAATATATAAACACACGACGGTCATTCTTAGTATTAAATCTCTCTGGATCTAGTACCCCACACGTAAAGACTAGTAAACCCACACGTGAAAATTCACGTATTCTTCATTCAAATTTTTCGTTTGATTTGCCAGTGGACGCGGGCTTTGTAAAGGAGTTTCCACATTGAAGGATGTGCCTTTGGTATCCACAATACAATGCTTACTCTACATGTATACTCTGTCGAATTTACTCCCATCTAAATTTTTAAGAGCGTGACAGAGAAACGGACCTAGCAAGCAAACAACAACAAACGCAAGTAAACCTACTTTTTCGTTAGATATTATGTTGAAGGTGCTAAAATTCTTTTAAAAACCTTCGGTTCACGCGTGAACGAAGCCAATTGCATTTTTAAGACCGTTCGATAGGACCAAGTGCCTTAATATTTCTTCGGTGACATTTCTTAAAGCGTCGGCATCAATCTAAAGGTCGTAAGTTAAGAACCTGAAAGTTTGACCTCAACAACCTCAAGAACTAAACTGGTGGAAATAATTACACGCCACCTGAACCATTCGTTAAGAATTTCTTCGTTTTTGTACCTATTGCAGTGAAAATTTCTTCGAAAAAATTATATGAAATATCAATCAAAATCTGGTTTCGTTTTTTACAAACTGATTTAAAACCAATAACATTACAGTTTTCGAAGAAATGCAAAGAAATGCAAAGAAATGCATTATATAAAGAAATTTGCTCATCAGGGTATAAATAATTTTACGCTTTAAACTTTCTACGTAAGAAAAATTTAGGACAAATTTAGTACTGGCATTAATTTCTTTTCGATGACAAAAGTTTTATACATCTTTTCTGCTTCGAATCAATGAGGTTTGCAATAGTTTCAACAGAAAACTTTCTCCAATATTGGATGATGTTAAACTTTGAGGATTCTTTTCCCATAAATTGATTTTCCTTTTCGTTAACTCGTCTGGATAGAATTTCCCACAGGTTTTCTATTAGGTTCAAGTCAAGAGATTTTGAGGGTCGGTCGAAAACTGTAATGTTATTGGTTTTAAATCAGTCTTTGGTGACTCTAGAAGCGTAGATTGCTGCATTGTCCGGCTGAAAAAACGCATCATTGTTTCCAAGAATATTTGAAAACGATGCACAACTTTCTTCCAACTCATCGATTTATTGTGTATGGTTTTGTTTTAATTCCATGACCACTAAATTAGATTTTTTAGTCACAGAAAAAGCTCTCCTTGTCTTTTCAAATCCTCTGCCGAATGGTTGTTTCATAAAAAGTTCCTATTTTTTCTTAAATCATATCAGTACTGCTAGGAGCCTTCACGTTTAAGTTAAACTTTTTCTCATCTGAAACAACAACTGTTTGTCATTGCTCCTTGACTCAAGTTACTTTTTCTTTAACCAGTCTTAACATTTCCTTTTAAATTTCAGTGTTCGAGGAGAGACTTTTTTCTGTTTCGAATACAAAATCAAGTGAAACATGTGGAAGTTGAACTCTTCTTGGGGTGATCAGTAAATTTACACGCCATTGGAGATCTGGTGAGCATAATTCAAGCTTTGATGCTTATCGGAGAAGTCGACATGGAGCTGCAACTGTGATTTTAGGTGACCATTCTGGATGTTTTATGGTGCTATCACCCTTAGGGGCGTGCAAATAATTCCTCACAATCGAACAGGACTTTCATAATTCTCTTCCAAAGAAACTTAGAGGTTTTTCTCTGCATAATAAACAAAATTTGTTCTTTTTCTTATCCTGAAAAGATTTTTTGGCTTTCTCTTACGATTTTACAAACAGTTTAATTACTCGTACCTTGTAAAATGCTTGCACTTGTGAGAGAAATTTGGACACAAAATACGTGTGTACTTACTCTGTTTTCAATCAGATGTAACTCGGGAGTACTATTTTTTCAAGCCTGTCTTATAGTTGTTCAACCCTGAAAAACAAATTTCCCTAAATCATTCCATCTGTTTTATTGTACTAAAAATACATATTGACACATCTTATTGGTTCTAAATAAAAATTTTCACGTCAATGTATAAGAAGACGAAAAGTTATTAACAAACCGTTTAGGTGTCATATATTTTTTCCAGTTTAGTGAGACCAGAATAATCGTCGGAAATTCATACTTGGTCTCCTTGAGAAAAAGTTAGACCCTTTGAAACCTTAGAAATTTGTACTCGGTCATAATAAGAACGCGTAGAGAATTAAAACCTCGGAAGTTGAGCCTGGTTGAACTGAACGCAAAATGGGGCGAATTATTTGAAAAACACTCAATAATAAAGTCTTACCAAATCTTAGAATGACATAAGTGACGGTCTTTGTATAAAATTAAGCAAAAGATGTTTGATACAGAAACGATTCCCATAAATGTTTGACTTTTATAGGTAAAGACATTCAATTAAAAAAGTACAATATAAGTCTAAAACATATCAGAAAATTCTAGGGCTCGGCATTGAATTATGAATAAAAACCTGGAACTTGAGTGTTTGGCGTAATTGTATTGGGGGAAATAAAAACAATTACAAAATAAAATATCAACAGAACAAAAATTATCTGCAAATAATTTTTACTTCTATGAACAACTTGGGAAAAACTCAAAACTGTAAAAGATAAATTAAAAATGGTGTGTAAATAACTGTTTGCACAGTTTAAAAAAAATACATTTCTTATTTATCTCAATTGAAGCTTTTTTTGATTAATGGAGAGGTAGATTTTAAACACAGCTTTCTTAATTGAAGTATTTTTATAGAGTCTGCTAGAAATTGATGATCTCACTGATAGATTTAAGGCTTATATGAGCAGTGACATTTTTACAAGGTTGATCTTTCGAATAATCTTTGAAAGAGTAGACCAAATTAAATCAGGAGTGAGTTGTAATTCTGGAAATAATGATAGTTAACTTCAAATGCAGTGAAAGCTACGAAGGAATGATCAACACCTAATAAAAGGATAGTCTTATTTCCTTTCCTGTAATGCTGCAAAAGGAAAAAGTGAGACAAGAGGTTACATAGTGAGTGAAAAATATCAGATATTATGAGCTTTAAAAAAACGGTTAAATTTTTAGACTAATTTATGAACTTACACACTTCTACCCAACTAGGAAATATATTTAAAGACAATTTGTAAACCAAACGAAAATAATGCCAAGTTATTACTGGATTTAGCAGCTTTGTTTTATGAATATACTATATGTTTCGTTTATGATTCTGAAATTGATATATTTCAATTTGAGGTGAAGCGCGGAACAAAAGTTTATCATGAAAAATATACTAACGTACACAGAGAATTTCCAAAACAGTTTCTCATTGAAGCCTGGTGCTGCAGCACGACAAAATGCACTGCAGTAAAGATTTACGCTGGCGAAACAGGCCTATCTGACAGCGTTTCTGAACCTTCTGTTCGACGTGAAATCTTTTGAAGGCTTAGGTTGACAGCACAACATGACCTTACTGCTGCTTTGTGACCTGCTGCTAGAATTTAATTGGCTATTTAGAAAGAAAAGGCTCGCCAACGAAACACCCAGCTATTCCGGTTTCTTGGCCATCAGGACTAGGTTTATTGCGATGTTATTTTCACAACGCAGTGTTAAGAACACTGAACTTGACGTTGGGATTAGCATTTTATGTGTATGAGCATGATGAAACTGTGGATTTATAATCATTGTGTAATGGCAGCTTCAACCAAACGTATAAGCATCATAAAACAGTGGATTTATAATCAACATGTAGTCGCAGCTTCAACCAAATTTATGAGCATCGTGAAACAGTGGATTTATTATCAACATTTAATTGCAGCTTCAACAAAACTTGTAAGCATCATAAAACAGTGGATTTATATAATCAACGTGTAGTTGCAGCTTCAACTAAACTTATGACCATCATGAACCAGTGAATTTATAATCAACATGTACTTGCAGTTTCAACCAATCTAGTTTGTGTTTTAGACTTTCTACCTAACCTAGATTGCAAAAGTTGTCCATTAGTTGTCCACGAGGATCTTTCTCAAAAATGACACAGATACACATAGTTGAATACACGTACCTCCATGAAGGTCTCTTCAGAGAAGGACATGAACATATTTTCTAAATTACTTGTAATTTGGCTGGGTCTCCGAATTTTTTGTATTTCTTTCACTCCAGATTCGACAAATGAGTGCATCAATTTTTCACGACTGGGGAAGAAAATCCAATTAATTCCCTTGATATAATAAAAAATGAACCATTGTAGGGGCTTATGTAAAGTATTTCGTGATTAAACTTCATGGGAAAAAGAACTGTAAGAAAGTTTGTAGATGAATATCTGAACTCTAATTGTGGTGAATGTCGACAAGTTTTCGTCTCACAACAAAATTACGGCAACACTCCTTCTTGCATCGTTAAAGTTGTTATCAAGAAATGAATAGGAGACCCCGGAGGCTATAATGAGCAGTGAAGGAGAAATGACGTACCCATATTAATGTTATGAATGTCCACATTTTAGGAGTTTTTACTTCACTGCAATTCAAATACGCACCTTACGTTGACAAATTTCTTTTTTGACTATGTTATGTATTACTATTGACATTTATAATGCATATGTAATGTACGAGACTGACTCGCAGACTCGATGCATAATGTACAGACGGGCTCTGAAGTACACAAATTCGAGAAATGGTGTTTGGGACTATAACACATATGGTAAAGAGCACTTAACTTCTAAATTAAAAAAACGTTCCCGAACATAATTGTTTCTCAGACCTGCTTCAACTATATAATACGTCGACATCTGTGATTATGTGTATGGGCACATTACATCACTTAGATATTGTGACTGAATTTAAAATCAGCAACTCGCAAGTTGCAAGAAAAGATTTCTTGGAAATTTCACCCAAAACACACAAAAAAAATTTAACGTCTGAATATCAATACCATTTTACCTTCTTCTCTAAGTAAACAAACCTGAATAATAAACCATAAAAAATTGAAAATCCAGGTTCTCAATACAGAAGTGCTTTAAAATTAAGAGATCTTTAAAGGTGTCAAACGGTTTGACCATTAATATTTACGTTCTAACTCATTTCCACCCACGAAATAGAGGCCCTGGGAGTATACCAGCTTAAAAATAACGAATATTATGTTATCTATCATATATCATCAATGATGTATGTCAAATATTGTCATAGGCGTCTATAAAATTTAAATAATTGAGTCGATCACATGTTATCAATGGTATCTGTCAGATATCATCAAAGGTGCCTGTCAAATTTCATAAATAATGTGTATTAAATCTGAAAAATTTCAATTCACTCCTTGATTTACTGTGAATTTGAAAGATAAAACGGACGACGAACACCATCTCTTATTTTAAGTATCTATTTTACCACGCAGAGCCTCATGCAAGATTAAATTCTCTGTAAATCTGAAAACAAAGTAAATGACGGGTACAATAACGTCCATCAGACTCCTTACACTACGTTCGTTTTGAAGGGTAATTCAGAGTTGAAAGACGCTTTACTCGACACGACATTCAAGATTGTGGCGAAAGTGGCTTTCCCAAGACGACATTATAGAAGATTACAAAACAAGGAAATGCTTCTCACGTCAACGCGTGGTCTCGAATCTAAGGTAAGCTGTAATAGAACCATAGTAAACTTCGGGGGTGAAAAGTTGAACTATTAAACTCATGAGCATAGTTTATCATACAAGATTGTTGCCGCATTTCAATTGGGCTGAATTTGTTCACAAAAGTTTTAGCACACATAAAACAAGATAGTAACTTTGTTACTGTTTAATCCAATCCTAATAATGAAAGGAGCTGAATAATATGTCACGGAAAATTATCTTTGTCTAAAAATCTATTCAATTTCGTTGCCGATCTTCGTCACTCATGTTCACTACTGATCTTGAACAGTCATTTTTATCGTTGATCGTCGTCACTCACCTTCATCACTTATTTTCAGTACTAATCTCAATTACATCCACTCATTTTCATGATCAACATAATATTATGCCCCAATGTTTCATACCCACTATATTTTATAAGTAAATAGAGCTACACAACACAGAAATTGCAAGTCGCATCGCTTTTCTCCTACGTATCTCATTTTAGAGTTGAATAATATTCAATTTTTTTAACAATCTTGTCTCTAAAATTATCATTGAGCGACCACAATTTTCAGCATTTTCCCAACTGTTTTTTATAGTTTCCTTCGAATAATATCATCCTCGAATGGAAGTGCACTGGCCAGTCTTAAAGCTCAAACAACCCAAACTTCATGATGAAAATGTATTGGGAAACTTTTGTTCAGTTCCTTGTAACTTTATCTCTTATTTCCTGGCCCTCTTCTAAGCGATACTTCCTCCTAAACGGCTTCCATTGTACGTAGGCCTGACTGCGAAGCATTATCCTTATTGCCTTATCGGAAAACTGAAACTTCTTCCACCGCCGAGGCCAAGGGCTTCAGTAACTTCTGCATAAACGGTTGTTCTGCGACTGAGCTATTCAAAAATTTTCCTTTCAAAGGTAGCGGCTTGTCGCAAAATGTCCCATTTAACTTGATAGCTACTGTAGTTATTTGCTCTTCAACTGTACTGCTCGTGAAATTTTTTGATGTACTGTTCCGTTACCAAATTCATGCCTACGGAGCTTTAAAATCTCGTCTAAAAATTTTCACATAAATGTGTCGCTATCAAGAGTGTACGAAATTTTATACGATGTATGTAAATCCTATATATTGATACATAGGGTAGTGTGGGGGCAAGTCGTACATGGGGGCGACCCGTACAGTCGCGATTGACAAAAAACAAATGGCGGTATGATGA
>VCRD01001023.1:159392-171293 GCA_006783055.1 Trinorchestia longiramus | reverse complement strand
ACTTATTTCAAAAGTATTTTGACCTATTATTCTTCATATTATTCTAGATGTTGCAGATTTGAAGTGCAGTCTAACATGATCGTATACCCCTGAATTATACGTAGGAATGTTCGTATGTTTCGTTCAACCTCCAAATAAAAAAAACATTATTGAAAGTGTATATTTTTTAGTCAAGTATTTGCCCAGAGCATTTATGATCTCCCTATCATGTAAATTTTTTTGGAATGATTTTCACTAAATATCAGTGCATATGTACGTATGTTTTTCAAACCAAAATATCACTGAAAAATTAATTTGATCTTCAAATGTTATTCAGTATGAAGTTCATCTTTGCAATAGTTTACGGTATCACTGAATACTGTCTGAAATAATGAATATTTTTGCACCCATTCTAGAGTTGATGCCCGCAGCATACCCCTGCACGCAGCTGCATTGAACTCGCCATCACGCAATGCTCACCTGCAACTGATATTGCCTGGCTTCCTGCATTCAGAGCCTTCTGCACTAAACACGCACAGGTAAGCCTCTTTTTCTTCCTGCACCCACGAATCTCTCCTGCAGTTAGCACATAATAACACACAAGAGCTGAAGTAACCATGTTGCACCTGCTCTACTTCCGGTACTCATGTGCACTTCTTTCTTCTCCTGCACCTATATGGTGTTCTATGCGCTTGGATACAGTGGCTTGGCTAACGGAAGTTTGTAGCTTGTTCTGTGGTGAGCTTATGTGGTACGGGCGCCCTGCCCACCCTTTGCCAGAAATGTTGATCTTTGCATTATGTTGTGTTCTGTTTTACTGATACCGCCATGCTGCAGCATTACCTTATTGAGCTTATAGGCCATAAGGTGATGCAGAAAGGAAATTCGTTCCGGTGGAAGGATTCTTATTGTAGTGAAGTAGCGATGCACAACACCTGCCTAGTCTCACGCATCCGACACATTCTACAACCAACACTGCTCAGT
The DNA here is from genome assembly GCA_006783055.1 of Trinorchestia longiramus. Lineage (NCBI taxonomy): Eukaryota > Metazoa > Arthropoda > Malacostraca > Amphipoda > Talitridae > Trinorchestia > Trinorchestia longiramus. Next base: position 170,330 of record VCRD01001023.1, on the reverse strand, counting down.
CCTGCCCAGGCTATCATGTTGACGATATTAGCTGAAACTATGAATTATGTTCGTGTGGAGACAGATTTTGATCACTTACGTTTGCAAGCTCTATCCGAAATGTTGTCGATTATATCATGTAGCTCATGAAACCGACTAGTAAAGTTGATAAGTGAAGAAAAAGGGAAGAAAGAACAGGTGCAGGAGGTTTAAACTTGTAGGACCCTCATACGTGAATGAGGTTCACACGTTTTGCTGCCCCTGGTTGATGTACAATCTTCAGAATACATTTTTTAAGCAACTCATCTGATCAAAACATCTAACTAATGACACACTCAAATTTCTACGTGTATGTGACATCGACGGCACTTTAACTACATGTTATGACAGGAATAATTCATTTCCCTTGTAATGAAGCTATTTACCTAGTAGCTTTTCATTCTACTAATTGCTGATTATCATGATCACTTAGCTCGAGTGACTGCTGGCGGGAGAACTTTAATATTCGAGTCATGGATCGGAGAGTTAATGCATTTCAGTAAATTGAGCTCCGCGCAGTGCTTGTCAAATGAAGTTATGAAAGAGATGATTTTGACAATCTGTTTAGTTCAGGATAAGACAAGATACTGAGAAATTTTATGGCCGACCTTTACATGTCTTCTGAAACAGACACGAGTTGCGCTTGTGACTCTTCACTCGAACAAATTTTCACTCCTATTATGTAGCAAAAAATTCTATAAAATTTTCACACATGTGTGGTATTTCGCTTGGCTATCTGAAAAGAAGTTTCATCGTAACTTGGAATGCTTATCGTTGTCTGTACCTCATAGTTAGCTATGGTAAATGTAGTATGAAGTTTCTTTTGAAAACTGGTACTTATAATTAAATACAAGTATTTCTTCAACGTAAATTTCTAGTCCATGATGTTCAAAATACTGACACCCTAATGCCAGAATTTAGCATGTCTCTATGTAGTTATTTCGAAGTTTTTTGTGGCTAATCAAACTTAAATGCGTAAACTTCCATCCTGTTTAACATTAATATGCTCAGCATTTAGGAAGACAATTAAGGCAGATATATTTAGCTCTAGTTTTTGTCATATTATTTGTAGAAGGAAAAACGCGTGACAATGCCATTGATTTACCTTTTGGTTTAGGTGGACTAGGTAGTTTTCCTCGTGCATTACTATAACTAAAGATTGCAACTCTTGTAATCTATCAATCACACATCCATTTCATTTGAGGAGTTCTGTCTATCACAGTGCAGTGTAAAGTGTCAGAACTATCGATCAAGTCTCTCTGTTTATCAGCTGTTCATATCAGGACCCCTACTATACGTATATACATCACTGCGTACTTTTAACCCTATATGACTCACTGTCTTCCATTAAATATTGGAAATTATGCAGCTTAGCTTTATATGAAAATGTTACTTTTCAGAGTTGGGTGAAATTATATCAGAGACGAGCAAAGAAGAGTGTTAATTTACGAAACATTTCGTTAGTCGAAAAATAACTTGGTCCTTGTGTAGAGGATGTATTATACATAATGCTCGTGCCCTCAACTGGTTTGATGCTGATACCTCTTCATTTTAATAACAAGGAATTCTGGAGTCCCGCAAATGATCTGAAGTGTAGGTACACGTTTACTGTGATGGAGTGTGTTCATAGGAAATATGTAAAATAGAACAGTATAAGGCAATAGGAACGAGCCGTTTGGCCCATTCTTGGGTCGATACCCAAGCCCCATGCAGTGTACTTCTTCTCGTTACGTGTTATAAAATTTACTGTTTGAATGTACGCCGCTCAGATGTCATAAGAAAATTTCAAGTACAGTAGTGAAAATTTTTATGTTATTTCCATGAATATTCACTGAAAGATCTGCGCAAGTTCCCGATTGTTTTGCACATTTTTCTTTTATGACTTGCATCTTGCTTCATGATACGCGACCAAAGATGAACGAAAGTTGAATGATTGAATCAAGCTTGAATACAACTATAGCTTTCCCATCCCTTGATCAAGTGCTTAGTTAACAGAAAAGGGTTATGTTCAATTTATAGATTTCATGAAATTGCATGTAGTCACAAGTCTATCTAAGTTAATACTATGTTTCTTCATTAGAAGGATTTATTTGATTGTTAGGTCGTATTTTTCAGAACCTTTTTTAATGAAAATATGTGATTATTGAAGTTTTTGAAAAGGACAAGATAGAATACAGAGTCATTTGCTGGCATAGGGTAAGAGAAGGCTCGAAGTTAGGGTTCTATGATGTTTTCCATCTTGGATCCGGTTAGAGGTTGAGGGTGAAGTTAGTATAACAGCTTAAGTTAGGTTTGTTTGATTTTAAAATTTTACAGGATCTTCGATAAATTTAAACTTAAAGTTGGGTTGAAAAGTTTGGGCAGAGTTAGCTAAGTTTCTTTAATCTCAAAATTGGGTGGTTGAGTCAACTAACAGATGGTGCAGTCACTTAGACATATTCTTATATTTTTCAACGCATCTTCTTTCCTTTAAAATATAAAACCTTCATGTTTCCACCAAAATAGTGTTGGTTAAAATTATCATAGAATGGTATTTAATTGTTGAAATTACCTGCTAAAGCTTACTATCAACCCTGGTGGTGAACTTCTTTTCAACGTACTTGGCTTTAGACTCAACGCCTTATCATTTACTATCAAGAATTTTTCCAAAGTCTGCTACCTTTAAACTTTCTCAGTTTGCAGTATCATAGTGTATACTCTAGGATCGTTGCAGGAAGTTTTTACAATACGCGACTAAGAAAAGTACTCCCAACAGCTGTATTTACATGTATATGCCTTATCGGATTCACGGTAAAATTCGTGGTTAGTCACCGCAGAAAAAAACGAAGATTGGGAATGATTTTTCTGAATTGGAAGAAGAGTAATTTTATTTAAAATTGTTGTTCTGAAGTTCATCAGTTTCTTCCCAGTCTACTCAAGAAGTAATATAAATGTTAACTCTGTGGCAGAAGTGAGGTTGACAACAAGACGCTGAGGGTGGTGATAAGGGGCGTGGGAGCTACTGACGCAGGTGACTACTGGTGCAGAGTCACCTACAAGTCGCACCCTACCGTCAGCACGCACACCTACCTCCGCATCGTCGGTTAGTCAGATTAAATATTCAGTTCAAACAAACGCATGGATTTCCCGCAGTTTTGTGCGTGAAGTTTCAAGTCACGCAAACCCATAGATTTCACGCAGCTTTGTGTGTAAAGATTCAAGTCACACAAACACATTCATTTCACGCAGTTTTGTGTTTGAGTTTTCAGACTACATACTGTAGATTCTTCAGTCCATGATGTGGGTACACCAGTTTCGTGCAGGACGCCCTCATATTCTGGGGTACTTTTTACTGCACATTTTTCTCATTTATTTTTCACGGAATTTTAAATAATATTTTTACTCATCGCCGTTTCAAGTGAAAGTTTTCGTTTTGCCTCACTGCCCGACGAAAAAAAAGAAACGCGCGAAATTTAATGTTTCTAATAAAAACTACATTAGATTGCTGGATTTCTTGTACTTTTCTCAAATACTTTTTGAAAAATAACTCATGAGATTCGAAACTGAAGAATACGAAGTTTCACCGATGGTGGGTAATTGATATTTCCGCTCAATCGACAACAAAATTAAATAAAAATCTATCTTTCTTAATATTTGCTGTGAAGCTTTAGTTCTGGGTATATTGCCTGAAAATAGTTCTGTGCGGTTTGACAGTTATCATTTCATTTTTTTCTAACATGGAACAGTTTTTGCAAATAGGCTATCCAAGGACGCAGTGGAAAAACTGACTTCCTTTCAGCGAACGATAATTTTATTCACAAAACCTTTAAAAACTCCAACTTCTTGATGTTGCAGTAGTGTGTAATCGCATGAATTAGTAGTTGCTTGTCTCTGTGAATTAGAATGAAACTCACAAAAGTACATTTTCTCTGTTTTGCTGACGCAGTCGTTAAACAACTTGCTTCTCTAACAAATCCTTGAATTTATGCTGGATTTTATTAAATTTTTTACCATTTTACGGCAAACGGAATGAAATTGCGATTATTACTGAGTCAGCACGAGCTAGTCTCTAGCCCCACACACGCTAATGCTGCGTCAGCACCAGTGCTGATGTGGGCGCTGTTGGTGGGCGCTGTTGGTGGGCGCTGTTGGTGGGCGCTGTTGGTGGGCGTTGATGTGGGCGCTGTTGTGGGCGCTGTTGGTGGGCGCTGTTGGTGGGCGCTGTTGGTGGGCGCTGTTGGTGGGCGCTGTTGGTGGGCGCTGTTGGTGGGCGCTGTTGGTGGGCGTTGTTGGTGGGCGCCATCATCACCTCTGCGTTTCATCATTAGTGGATTAATGATTGCCTTAGCAAGGGATTTGGGTATACCTGGTCTTCAGCTGGAAAGCATTTCATGAAGACTTCTTAACAGGTTACTATTCTCATCGAATGTGGTACGTCATTGACTAATCCATGGCCTGAAATCACATCACCGAGAACGATGAGAAAGTATGTACTAAAATTTTGAGTTTTACAAAGCTTTTCAATGATCAAAATTTAGTTTAGCGTACTTCTGAAATTTTAACTCTTGCGTTGGAAGCTCATTTAGTGCTTGCAGTCTCACCATCGTGATGACATGACCGTTGAGTGGTGGCAAAAACACAGAAAATAATTTGTCCATGTCTCACAAGAATTGTCCCTTTCAAATTTACTGAGAGTTAAGCTCACCTTCTTTTTTATTTATCTACCTGTTATTACTTTAGAGTCTGCAGAATTCGGGTTCACTCATCAGATAAGGGATTCTGTTTTGCATGTACCATTAATGGAAATTTAGGATTTCCAACTCAGGGTTTTATTTTTAGACATTGGTGGACCCATGACTTGAGGAAACACCTAGACCTAAAAAGTGAAATAATTGAAGTACATCTCCTTTCGTGGGCAACATACTCAGCTACTATATAATATAGACCGACACCCAGTAGGCTTATAAAAAACGTCAGGGTTTCATATTTATTCATTTTATTCACAAACATGGATAAAACCTGCATTTTTCCCAATTATTATTTAGTCTACAAATCATCTCAACACGTTTAGTAAGCAACAATGGAAAGTCTTCCAGTAAGTGACACTGAACAATGAATGTAAAACTACAATTGCACGACGGAATGATAAATGTTTTTTAATTCTATAATAACAATTAGGGAAAGTAAAAATAAATGTTAGGAGCATTGACCGTAGAAAGCTTTCAAGGTTCCTTCCATTTTCAGTACACTCTCATTTAACAAACGTAACAAAATACCAGTTCATTCTCATGTGTTATGGTGGCAAACTGATACTATTATTGTTCTACATAACTACACATTTCACCATGCCACTGAAGGGGTGATTGGAACATGTACTTTTCTTTGTCTAGGAAAATGTTATCAATATTATCCATGCATAATACTGACAACGCACTAGTACTAAGATTGCTTCTGATAATATCTTGTGGAATTATTTGTGGTAAAGTCAGGCTACAGATAAATCAGCACACGCTATAAAGAATCCGAGGAGGCTTGCTACATGTAACAAGAAGATCCCATTGAAGATGGATCTCAAACTCAAATGTTGGCTTTTACTACAGAGGGTCCACGTCACATGGAGATACTGAGCAGCCTGGAGAAGTACAACAAGGTTGTCGGCAGCACATTCCCGTACTACCTCGGCTCCAACGTCACCTTCGTCTGCATGGTGACGGGTGGTGAGTTATTTGTAATCACTGGGTGTGTTTTTTTAATTTTTGGTATGGTTTTCCAACTGGAATAGTGCGTATGGGCGTATATTTTTTTTAATTATTAGTATGATTTTTCAACTGGAATAGTGCGTATGGGCGTATAGTTTTTAATATATCATCCACATTTTATAATAATCATTCAGAAACCCCATAGCCCCATCTTCCTTTAAATATGTTCTTCGATCCGCTGGATGATGCCCCTAGCATTCATCAACACTCATCTCTGCCTAACTGCGCAGGTTCCCCGAGACCTGACGTGTTCTGGACCGAAAAAAATGAGGTGCTTGTTTGGGGGAAGCAGGAGGCAGACGCAGACGTGGTGACTTCCTCACTCACACTCACCAACATCACGAGGTCACGAAGCTATTTCAATAATAAGTCACGAAAATTATTCAATTCTTAGTTACAAAAGGACAAAAGAAATGCTACCATAAAAATTTACTGCACCCAGTTGAAGAAATTGTAGTTACTGAGTCGTATTCTAGCGAAAAAACGATGAGTTGTAATGGTTAATTCTCTTTTTACGATGCCCATAATTATTATTATTATATCCCTGTTTTAAACACTGCAGTTTCACGATGCCCAAGCTACTTGACATGTTACGAATGAATTTATTTCTACCAATGAGGGCATTAGCGACAGGAAATTGAGTTTCACTGCTGACAAATCCCACTTCGTTGGTTGAAAATTTGTTTTGTCGCACAACAAAAATCAAAAGTCAGAGATACCCTACTTATTCCGACGATTCAGTCTGTTTTAAGAACTGAAGATATCACAAATGAACACCATCGACAACAGGCTATAAAATCAACATATACAGGGTGTCTCCAAAAAATATACTCACTTTTAGACCGCCCATTACTCATACATTTTGTTTTAATTGCAGTATTTATTGACATAGATGCAAGACTAACGAGTTGAATTAAAGGGAAAAAACATTGAATCCAAAAAAATGAAATGCCCTAAAAGAAAACTTCAATATTCTTCCCGTATTCTAGTTTTCCTTTAGTAATGGGCAGTCAAAGCGTGAGCACATATTTTTGGGACACTCTGTATTAGTATTTCCTTTTGACTCTAGACTTCTAATTGCGTCTTTCTAATTTCCATAAATTTCAATGCAATATAAAATCATGTATAATAAAATAATTGAAATTCTCTCACTTGTTCATGCCTTCACACACTCGGCAGCTGTAACCTCACGCATCCTAGCACAGAACTGCAACACATTTCATGCTCTTAGCTTGAAATGCTCCAATTGTGCTGCAACTTTGCGGCCTCCAGCACCTTAGCATTTTCCTTGTTCCGCTTCAGACCCAAACTACTGTAGATTTCCCTAGGATATTCCTTATTTGTGCATTTTTGCACACTGTCTGGAAGTGAGGAGCTGACATGACTAGGTTGTGTGGGTCTTCGTGCAGGACAGACAACGGTCGTCAAGTGAGCTGCGTGGCCACCAACATCGCTGTCAAGACGGGCCTGTCTGAACAACTGTCGCTGCAGATCAGACTTCTGGTGACGGGTGGGTGACAGAGACGAGGGCTGGTGACAGGCTGGTGACAGAGACGAGGGCTGATGACAGAGCAGCGGACTGATGGCAGACTAGTGACAGAGATGAGTACTGAAGACAGATTCGTGCGAGGTGTGAGTACTGGTACTAGATGTACTAGATGGTATTGTTACTAGAGTAACTGATACGGAAGTGGGAGGCGGGCACTAAGTCAGGTAATGAGTACTGGTTTACAAACACCTTCATTCATACACAAACAAAACTTTGCATAGAGAATGAATCTACATGCACGCTCGATTTTAGCTTAAGAAATATTGACTTCTCTCTGTCTGATCTCTGTAATGTATCTCCTGACGGACAAACGGGGAAGAGAGGAATTTCCAGTTCTCAGCGTCAGGAGCAATCAAGCATTGACTGCTTACATCGTTTGCAGCCCCTCCTCTGTACGTGGAGGTGAGCCGTGAGGAGGCCAGGGGCCTGGTGAGGCTGAGGCCCCACAGCGTCGTCGTCGTGACGGTGGGCCAGCGTCTTACGCTGTCCTGTGAGGCAGCTGGAGCCCTCAGTAGCACGGGCCTCACGTGGCGTCTTGGTGGGAAGGCCCTGCTAGGTCAGGTGAGGGATTGTCCCTCGAATGGATCAAAATACTGGGTGAATGGATGAAAAATTTAAAAGTGTTTTCAATTATGTTATTATTAAAGTAATCCAGCCTACAACAGGCAATGCATAACACGATCTCTCGAATGTTTTTCAAGTGATCGGTAACTATGAAACCGTGAAATGTTGTTCTGTGTTACACGAAATTGTATTGCTCGTTGTCTTCTTACATGCACGTGCGTGTGTGTTGCGCACTGTGTGAGTTGGGACTTGCCCTCAAAATCTAAGAGGACGCCGTTTTATTGAATTATAATGTAGAAGAAGTGTTTCGGTTCTTCCATCAGCTTTTAATGTCTTGTTGCTGACTTACGATTCAAATTATTCGTTTCACACTTCTGCACAACCTGTCGTTTTGCGTATGTACACGCTGAAATCATTCATAATAGAATTATTAGCTGAGTCTTCAAGTATGCCTCAAACCCCTTGCTCATTGTACAAGCAAACTTCATAAACAAAATATTACAGCTTGTAAATTTTCTGTTTTTCTCGTCCCGGCTTCAGAGGATGTACTCCATTTCGTCGTGGTACGATAGCTCTGGCACACAACTGTCCCGCCTCTCTTTCATGGTCACCACTCAGTACCACAACAACACAACGCTGTCGTGTGGACTTGTGTACCTCAAGTACCGGGGAGTACTTGAACACCAGGACCAGCTGTTTCAGCGGGTACCTATCACGCTCAGGGTGATCGGTGGGTGATGGTTACCTTGTAGCTGGGTGATGAATTGCCTCAATGTAGCTGGGTGTTGATTCGCTATTTGCTGGGAGATGATTGGCTTGTTGCTGGGTGATATTTGTTCTGTAGCTGGGTGATGATTCGCTATTCGCTGGGAGATGATTGGCTTGTTGATGATTGCTGATTGGTCTGTAGCTGGGTGATGATTCGCTATTCGCTGGGAGATGATTGGCTTGTTGATGATTGCTGATTAGTCAGTAGCTGAGTGATGATTGGCCTGTTGCTATGCGTTGATTGACCTGTGGTTGGGTAAATTCCAGCAAATTGTGGAGATAATCAATATTGTGTCTCAGTTTATTATGAATGTCAATCAGGTAAAGGGTTCTTGCGCGTCAGTTAAAATTTGTTCTAGTAAATATTAAAAGACTAAACAGTTTCCGTGGAAAAGCCACAGTTAAAATTTGACTAATTTGAAATTATTATAAAGATGAATGTATTAAAGATTTATGGCGAATTATTGTGTATAAAATGAATATTTTTCATGAATAGGTACAGAACTTTTAATCTGTATCTTATCTAACGATAACATGGCCGTATAAGAGAAGAAAGCCAATAACGGAAAAATGGACGTATTTTATTGTGATCTGGCACCTTTGGTATCCACAATACAATGCTTACAATACATGCATACCTGCTCTGATTTCAGTTCAATAATTGTTTTTCAGTAATAGATAGGATGTACAGTGCAAGTATTTTTAACCGGCACCCACGGAACCTTTGCAGTTGCCGGTTAATAAAAATGCTCTCATTTTAGGCGATCCCTTAAAACTACCTTCAAACCTTATTTAATCCCCTTATTATATCACCCAAGTCACCACAAACAATTCATAGACACGCTAGACATAAAAGGAATACAATATCAATTGCAAGTGCCGGTTAAAAGGATTTCTGCTGAAATGGGACGGACACACACACACCCACACACACAGATAGAGAGCTAAAGAGAGAAAGAGAGATTGAGATACACTGTCTATTATACATGTAGATAGGAGTATTTTGTTCATAATTTCTTTAACACGTTGACTCCGAAGTGGTACGTATGTGGACCACTTAGGTTAGGTTCTGTAATTTTTTCAGATCCTTCTAGTGACTATGCGTACAAAGTGAAGTTTTACAACGGCCAGGCAATCGGAGGCAACGTGTTAATGGATTCATTGTATGCTGGAAGTATGCCACTAGAAAATAAATTAATCAAACTACAAGAAATGATAATCCAACTAGTGTTATTAAATAGATGATTAATGTTGTAACTAATTAGGAATTTTAATGTGAAGAGAAATTTATTTTCGATCCATCATGTTTCATCAGTAGTACACACAAAATGGTAGAGTCATGTAGTGGGTATAGCATTCCTATGTTTCAAAGTCCAGCAGCTAATATTCATTTTTGTTTTAATATGTGGTGTTCATATCTGACCCTTGGTAATATAATTTGTTTCATTACATTGGAACATAATTAGCGCCTCTATTGAAAACACTTGTATACGTAAAGCTGTCCCAACATTCGCCTAATAGAATCTAGATGAATGCTCTACATATTCACAAAAATTAATTGAAAAAATTTAATTACGTGCAAGTTTTGACATTTGTACACATAAAATAGAGGTAAGCACTTAATATAAAACTTATTCATCGGTCAAATGTCAAATTAATTAATGGTGAATCCAAATTGTACCATTAGATTAGATAGTTAAATATTTGGTGTAAAATCCGTAGAGTATATAATATGTTCTGACTGCTCGAGATACTGAAATGTTTGATGTAAAGTCCGAAGACTTTTTTCGGTGACCGGTTCAATGAACTAAATAGAAGCAGGTAATATGATGTTAATAAAGGCTTGCAATAAATAGGTACTCTATTTCAAGTTGCAGCACAGAGGTTGGAAAATTCCACTTGGAGCATCATCACTACTCTTAAGATGTCAACATCATGAATTGAAAATCCACTGCATCTGTACTGTATACCTGACTGGAAATAAAGTGCCTTTCTTTTTTTCCTTACTGCAGGCCCACCCGAGGTGAGCCTGGCATTGAAGGGCTCAACCTCACCACGTCACATCACTGAAGGCTCCAGTGTCTCACTGAGGTGTTCTGTGAACACATCTGCACCGCTGCGCTCCGTCCTCTTCTACAAAAACGTGCATGAAATTTGTTGTCATCAAACCTGTTTTGTTGTGTTATGTTAAAGCGTGCGTGTAGCGTGCATGTAGTGTGCGTGTAGCGTGCATGTAGTGTGCGTGTAGCGTGCATGTAGCGTGCATGTAGCGTGCGTTTAGCGTGTGTGTAGCGTGCGTGT
>VCRD01001023.1:139885-150586 GCA_006783055.1 Trinorchestia longiramus | reverse complement strand
AAACTACTGGATCGTAATCGCCTCTGTCTGCGCTGTGTTAGCGACAGCACGGGAGTGGACTACTTGCATTTTTTCCCGTGGAAAATATATTATATTTACCATGGGAAAAAATGCAAGTAGTCCACTAGTGCTTTCCACCCTTCAATTAGAGTTTGACTACATCCTACGTTTTATATAGAGATCATGACTCTTAGAGTTCGACATTCAATGAACAAACCACGTCATGGGTTTGAGTTGAGTTGTCGATTGACCCAACATGTTTTGATGACGTGTTCACATAGAGATAGAGGTAGAAAAGATAGTGTAGGTAAACGCTTTGAGATGAGGAGGAGGAACATGCTTTACACATACTAACTTTAACATTTATTTTTGTTACTCTTATGAAAGAATTGCTTCCATGTAACCTCCTGAATGTGACTGATAATATGTGCATGAAGATGAAATTTTCTCGTCTTAAACACCATGATGACCGGTGTATATGTATGTACTGTGAGTTCGATATTGTTTCGACCACTTTAAACATCAAATAGTTTCTTGAAGATGTTCAACTAATTCATCGTAAATTTTGTTTCACCAAGGATCTCTTCAGGGATTTCTGAGCCGTATTTATTTCTACGATTTAAGCTCATTTATTAAATTATTATCTTACCCATACATTAACATTAAAATTTAGATCTTACCAATAATTTATTTTTAGTTGATAATGAAACAATATTAACACACTATACTTTTTCAATGCATATCCTGCTGTCAAGCAGAAAATAACTGCATTCTTAAGTGTTGTACGTAAAAGGTTACAATCACGTTTACTAAATTGTGATACTCGAAAGGTGCCTTAATATTAATGCACTGTTTTGTGTCAGTCGGTCTCCAGACAGGGATCCTACGACAGTGCTTCCTCAACAGTGTCCTCATCGGTGTCCTCCTCATCGGTGTCCTCCTCATCGGTGTCCTCATCGGTGTCCTCCTCATCGGTGTCCTCCTCATCGGTGTCCTCCTCAACAGTGTCCTCCTCATCGGTGTCCTCCTCATCGGCGTCGACCGTTATGGAAAATCCAGCTTTCAAAATAAAAGATCAAGAAAATGCCATCAGCCAATCTGATCAGCTGAGTCTACTTGCAAAAGAAGCTTCCGAGTTAAAAGAGGGCAAAAACCTCAAAATTTGTGACAAAGAATGTTCTGTGTCTTCTGATGTACAGGAGAAGATATTACCTGAACTGTTGACCTGCCGTGATTCTCTCGAGGAGGATCGAGTGGCTGGGTTAGACAGCCGTTCTTTTGAATGCAATGATTCATCTGAAATTAAAAGCTTTGATTATTCGATTCTTGTAAACGTGGATTCAGCGCAGCCTAAAGTGACCAGTGAGAAAGAAGAGAGTACTTTAAAATCCTCTGCAGAACAAAAGGTCAGAGGATATGAGACAGTCGATGTGAATTTTGACGATAAAGTTGACGCTAATGATGAAAGTAAAATTCTTAATACTAACATGACTCACAATAACCCTGTTACAGAAGCTAAATGTACTTCAAATGATCTAAATTCATCTAGAAATGAGGCCCTCTTAGTCAGTGATGCAATAAAAGGAATAATGAAAACTTCACGGATATCATCTAACGAAAAGAAAAACCAATCTTCCACCCCAAAGAACTTTCTAAGCAGCTCACTGAGACGTCTTAAAGGAACGCATACGTCTAATCCGATCATAATAGGCTGCAGTCCTGACTGTCAACACACTTCTGTTGCAAGAGATAATTCAAAGACAAAAGTTACTTTTGCAGAACAATTGGATTATGCCATCCCCTACGACACGTCTAGTGCACCCATCATGGTTAGCGTGAAAGATACCAACCAGTCCCAGCAATTCCCATGCGAAGAATTATCTACCCTTGAAGAAATTAATCATCTTGAAGCAGTGAAAATCAATAACTTTGATGACATAGAAGGAAATAAGAATAATTTGGTCAGTGAAAATCTCCTGGAAAATTACGATGACAACTACGCTGTACCCTGTTCTGAAGGTGTAACCATAATGTAGGTCTTCTTTGGTCCTAGAAGTTTGGGTGAGAATTGAGGGTAAAAAGAGTCCCATTCGATTTTAATTGTTAATTTTGCTTCTAAAGAATGAATGGCGATTTGATTTGAGGGTTATTCAGATTTTCAATTCAGAAAACATATCCAAAAGAATTCGATTTGGTGTGTTATGGATCAAAGCTGCTATCATCTCAATTTCTGATCTTTAGTTTGACTTCCATGAAATCATCTGTTATTTTGGTTCTCATAGTTACTCATTATTACTATACCTATGAACAAATTTATGTACGGCGATTTTTCTTTATAACTATAATCATATATTATGATTTATATTATCTAAGATGTGAAATATTTTATGTGTTAGGAGTACATATTAACAGTTTTAAAACCCCTTAACCAATATAGAGTCTGTTATAGACTGTCCATGCGTTATGAAATTCAGTTGACCATAAATATTAAGAACTAGGTTCGTGCTGTTTCGTGTTTCCGTGTCCAGCTCACGAGTTTCCATGCTTGTATACTAGATGTGTCCACTTACAAATCGATGATTGAATTCGATGTCGAGTTCTTTAACTATGTTTGGTTATTCATCAATGCGTTTGAAAAACAGGATGAGCCATAATTATGTTTTCATATATATAGGAATGGTATTAAAAAACATTTGTATTGATATGGTATGCTCTACTGTCTAGCCGATTGTCATAGTTTAAAAAAACACATTTCAATACATGTTCGTCTCTGTTGCTGAGTGATCAACCACATTTCGATCAATTATCAACACTGTCAGTTTATTGAAACTTTCAATTAAGTTTTGCCACAGTGTCGTGAGTAGTGTTCCTTGCACATTGTCCGTTAAATTTGATTGCCACCATTTCAGCATTGTTTTGTGTTCTGAAGTATTGTTTAGGCTAGGGAGATAAAAAATGAAATATTAAAACTATTTCTTTGGAAATTTATAGTTCACCTTGTAAAGCTGATCACTTATGGTCTGATTCCTGAATCCTTTTTGAGAAAGAAATACCAAGCACTGAACAGCTAGTTAGTGGTTTCCAATTGTCCTTTATTGCTGTTTTATAAATTCTGAAATTTTCTAATACGAGCTCTATTTTATACTGCTTAAATTTTAACGAGCTGAATTGAGTTAGTAGGATAATGTTGTGCCTTTTAAACAAAAATGCAACAAATGATGTATTGAAAGTTTCTAACTTGACAAACTTTGTGTGAAGTAACACATTTACCGGCCATATTTTTGCGAGGAGTCCTCTTTTGCTCGTCTGTTGTCAGAATTTTCAGAACAGAAACTGAATGAAACTTAAGGTTAAGAATATATCTGTGTGTCAGTTAACCAAAATTCCAACAATTTTTGATCGCTTTCTGGATTTTGTGCTAGTACAATTTTTGCAAAAATTAACTAGACTCCAATGCTTTTGATCATTAACCATACTCTAATGATCAAAAGCAGATACTAATAACTAAAAGTAAATGTTTTGAAAATATTTTAAGCTTTATGTTGCCAAGTATAGGAATATAACTATACAGGAATTAATTTTTACTCGATATCCCCTTGTTAATGTTATCAATTTTAATTTAAGTTAAAAAATAATATAGCTAATTGATTGAATATAAATAAGTTGTTAAAAAATATGATAAGGAGCTTATATACTTTTATTTAAAATGTTTTTGTACTCATCGGTTGGGGCATACTAATGTAACAATTTTAGTCTATTTCTTTAATGATAATAACATTCAGGTGCGCCCCCATTTGTCTACAATAACTCATAGCAATCCCCTATGCATTGATTTTTTCATCGTGCCGTATATGATCAAGACATGATGACGTATGCAGGTCTGGAGTTCTGTTCGTGTGTGCCTAAAATTTGAGATTAATCTGAGCCTTAATATTATTTTGTGCTAATGCTCAATTTTTGTATTCGTATGTGCTGTTTGTTATATTAAATTAGAGTATTGAGACGACACACTAACTGTTAATTAGTGCGTTTTTGTTAGAGCATTGCTTTACGTCAGAATGAGGTGGTATCAAAAGGTTTCGGTGCTGAAGAAAAGGTTAGGAGGAATGTTGTCCGATGGGGAAAGCGATGGTAAATATCCTTGAAACGTTGGGTCTGTCGATCGTTCAAAAATAACTCCCCATGACACGAATCGTCGTTGCTAATACTTCGACGAATGTTTAGAAGTTCTGCAGGAGTCCGGTTTTTGAAGGGTGTCGAAAACCTATTTCCACATATGGTTGTCTTCTAAAGTCTGATGACATTGAAACTCTGCTTTCAGGCTTCAACTTAACTTCATTATGAGGAAAATTTAACCCAAGTGATTATTCTTGAGATGAAGTTAAGACCATAAATAGTCGATCGAAGTAAACATTCGTGGACTTCGAAACTGTTTTGGGTGACTTATTTACTTTTTTCACTATTAGCCAACAGCCTCTGCACCTTACTTGCGAAACCATGCTTGTTCAAAATACTTGAACAATTTCTAAGGAAGAGTTGAAAAACGCTTTACTTCCTGCCTGGTAATCTGATGATTTTACTTGTTCTGATGTTTACTTGTACAGATGGCAAATAACACCATTAGTAATAGCTCCTGATCTCTCCCCATCTTGGGACATTCCGCTTTAAAATTAAGACGCAAGGATGATTGAAAATACATCGGTGTCCATGCATTTAAATTGCCTTCAGTATTTTTACACGCAACGGAAAGTTTAAAAGCTCATGTTGTTTGATCCCCGGAATTTTCTACAAAACTTACTATTGTTTCTTTGTTAATTTCTGGGAAAACTCTTACCTGAATAGATTGACGTGTAGACATGAAGAGGTGTCCAGCAAACCTTGCAGGATGATGTAATGGATGCTTTCCTGCCCAGTAATTCTTCCATTAAACTTATACACTGTTGTGGGGCACACGATATTGACGTTGTGGGGTACACGATATTGACGTTGTGGAGTACATGATGTTGGCATTGTTGGGTACATGTAAAGTACCATCTACTCGTAGGTTTGACTTCTGACAGATGTGGGTCCAAAACTGTGAGATGCCTCTCGTAGCTGCTGTTTGCGTTACGTTACTACATTCCTACGCTGATTACTAGTTTATATTGATACATTCTTACGGAGATTTCTAGTGCATGTGGATACATTCCTACGATGATTGCTAGTTGATATTGGTACATTCCTAAGGTGATTGTTAGTGTATATGGGACCTTCCTACTATGATTGTTAGTGCATATTGGCATTTCCTACGGTGATTGCTAGTGTAATGAAGGTTGTGATCGCATCAAGAATTTTAGTTTATATTTTTTTTTCTTCGTTTCAAACCTTCAAAGAAATAATCCTAGATTGAAGTTGTATTCACTCTGCACTTTCAATTGAAGGTAGGGGCTCTCATGCTAACCTAAAAGTAAAATTTTTTTCTTCCAATGAAAGCTAGTTGGTACTGTACAGGTAGTTAACTGTACAAAGGTTTATTTTACTTCTAAGGAGCATTTACAAACGTCTTTAGTCGTCAATTGAAGCATGACAACCAATGAAATTGTTTAACACTATTCGACTGAATGTTTTGAAACAAGCGCAGTCAAGAAAATGTGCAAATTTTCCTAACTTCACTCGCAATAAAATAATGACTAACACGCTAGAACGCTCTTTTAATTTTATCTGTATCATTGGACAGAGATTGCTTTTAAGATACCACTAAAGGTGCTAGTACGTGAACATTTCGTGGTTTTATCATATGGAGTATCATTTTGATAATAGACATTGTTTGCATATGGTGACATACCGTGACATTCATTTTACCACAATGCTTCAGAATTTTTCAAAATCCACGTTGGTTTTCGACGAAAGCAGCTAGCATGAGGCAAAAACTCCACAACAGTTGCTCTAAAGTTCAAGCCCCACACAGTGCAAAGCACAAGCCCCTACGAGTATAGTTCCTCGATGGTTGGCTCAATTGCGTTGACTAGTAATTTTTTCACTTGTTAACTGCATATGTTCGTAGCCGCAGAAATTGATATAAATACTTAATAATTGAATTTCAAGGTATTATTCCAATAGTATTACTAATTAATCAATGACTAGGTACTTGTGGGTTATCTGTCACCAATTTTTTGGGTTTCCTAAAGGGTAAAAAATTACAGCTTTTGCTTCTGAAATGTTATTTATTTGTCACAAAACAACAACAATCCTTTTATTCTGGTGGCACTGGAGCTAACCTAACCTAACCTTAACATCAAAAGGAAACCATAAATTAAAAGTGGCGATGGATAACCCACAAGCACCAATGAATATATGAGAACATGCGTATTAGTTTCTTTAGCATGCATCTTTCTTTTTTGGAAGTGTTCTTTTGTTGTTAGACTGAAAACTTGTGAACGACTGTCTTTTGTAAGTATTGTTCGTTCATCTCGTCATTCTCTTAATTTGTTCTCTAAAAATCTTTATAGTCATCAGTAGATATTTTTCAGAGCACTATTACACTGGTCTATCCATCTATAAGTATTTCCATTAACTTAGAACTAATAGCTGACGAATAATAATGCTGATGGCATTTTGGGGTCTTGTAGACTGTAGAGGCTTGTTTGACTTAGATATACTGCGAACAATTTGAGTTAAACGCGCATTGAATAAGTAGAAGTCGTTGTTTGTGTAGTTAAATTACTAAAATCAAAGGACAGTTGTGAGAAATATCATTAATGCTGAAGAACCTAGCAATACGCTCTTCAAATGAGACTTTAAAACTCTGACTACGCTGCACAGTTTAGTTACTTGAATACAATTAACTTCGGCACAAACTCACATGTAAGTAAACCTCGCATTTATTTAAGGCATTTAAAAATAATATCTTTTGCAGCCTTTTTCTGGCTGTGTATAATTTAATATCTTATGGATCTGTATGTCTACACAAGTACGTTTGGAAGACCAGTTCCATCAATTCAATGACTCATGATGTAATGTATCACAAAATGTGTTAAAAACACATGAAGCGCAAAGGAATAGTATTTCTATGTACAAGAGGTTTTAAAAGGCTTTGTTCGATTTCTACGTGATTTTTGCCTTGCAACTTGCTGCAACTCAGGATACTTGGAGTTGGACCTTCATCAAACTCATCGTAACACTCCTACGAGCCTCTACTTCAATTTACAGCACTGAAGACGTGAACTTGGTATTCCTGTAGGAATGTACCAAAGATTGAAATGTTCTATGATGTACGTTTTTGCAGTCAACTCCTGTTCGCTGGTAGATGTAAGGCATTAAGTGGGAATCGTTGCACATGGAGGTGAAATGAGGGGAATAATAGTTTATGCATACAGTGTAACATAGGAGTAGAGGAAACAATAGAACATCTGCTCTTTAAATGAAGTTAATATGAGCAGAAGCAAGAGAGCTTTATGGGTGTGGTTCGTGAGCAGTATGGAAGAAACCAGTGGAATGCCAGGTGAGTTGAAAAGGACTCCGGTATGAGCTATCTTGTAAGACTTGATGGAATATGTAACATGATTTGTGTGAATACAATGAAGAATTCCTAGTGTATGCATGGAATATGAGACACCAAACTTGAGCAATCAGTCGCCTGGATTGGATTGTGACTACATGTCAAGCATGAGGGTCTGTTTATGACAAGCTGGCTGTCTTCTAGAGATGCCCTCACTCGGTTCATTTTGTTTGCAGAAAGTGACCCAGGGTGGCCCTTGAGTAATTATTTTAGACGAGCCTGGCACACGGGCAAAAAACTCTGGGATGCCACCCTGTTGCATGTGCGTATTTTAGAGAGAACTAAAGGCCGTAACAAAGATCCCGACTGCCATCGGCTTTCTCTTTTAAAATCAATTTCAATGTCTTATTCTTTGGTAGCATTGCGCGTAAAAACATGGCTCCAATTCCACTTTTATTTTTAACGTCATCTGATACTCGTGTCGTACCCTCTTTTAACTCGTGCATTGACTGTTCGAAATATACAGTATAAATTGTGTATTAACTGCCTATTGAAATCCATTATTAACTTAGGCTGGGAATTCAATAAACTCTTAATGTTAGAAATTTTTTGATGATATCAGTTTATTTGACTTTACATCATGCAATTCATTTCATTGTATTCCAATATGGAATAAAAATACAAACATTCATTGGTGTACTTAACGTTTAGGATGAAAGCTTTGAGTTCTATATATTCGTGATATGTAGGAATACTTTTTATGTAACATGTACTAAAAATTAATTAATAAACTTACTTTAGCCTTCTAGCAACTGCATTCACTATTGTATATCATAAATGTTGTATTTAGTCGTGATGTTTCAATATACTCCTTGTCTAACATTGAATGTTTACATCGAAGTTCCAGAGATGATTACGTAACTGATACGGTGCTTGTCCGTACCTGAGGAAAGCGTTGGGTCTACCGGCTTCTGTCTCACACATTCGGCTTGCTGGCGCTAGTTTAATGTTGTTTATTACGAAGAGTTCGTGAAGTTGTGTTAGCGAGAACAAGCCTTCAGTAATTTCTGACTGGAGAACCCAAATCATTTGTTTTAAGTGAGGTATGAGGCAGTGACGGAATCAGCGATGGAAACTGAGGTACGCATATGTTCCAAAAGTTTGAGTAGAAATTTCGTCGTCAAATTTGTTTATTAGTGCTGTTAAAAGAGAATAGTCTTTTCACTTGAATTTATAATTCAATATAAATCAACTTTCCCAGAGTTGTGTGAACATTAAATAACTTTGTGGAGAATTTGAAGTTGATTGATTGGGTTTGAGGTCGATTGATTTGTATGAAATAAGTTTTTAACTTTTTCATTTGATGTAACATTCTAGTTATATTTAGTTATAAGGGGGAATTAAGACAGTAACAAATAATTGAGCTAATAAATAATCATTTTCTGTATATTATTTTGAAAATTAACCTAATAATGGCATTTGGGATGAGACTAAATTGAGACCTTATTTTTTACTACTAGTTTCTCCAGAGTTGCCAAGTTAGAAGCAAGCAAGAAAGAAAAAGAAACTTGTTAATATTTTTCTATGCATTTTTATTTATGAACTAATTTTTGCTTATGTTAGTTAAAGTTCAGTTATCTTTAGGGAAGTTGAAATCAACAAATTAGTATTGAAGTATCAGGAACAGGTGGTTGATGCTTAGATGTATTCATTATTTAGAGCAAGCAAAGTTGTATATAGATAATTTGTCAGCAGTGGTGCATCATCTGCACTATAACACTACCTGTTTCAGAACATGGTGGCTGCACTGCAAAATTGTTTGGTAAAATTCTCAAAAAAAATTAAATGTAAAAAAATTGGATATCTGTTTTAGAATTGTAGAACCAAGTAAAAATGTATTCATTATAGTGAAATTTTGTAGATTTTTAAAATTTATGTTGAGAGATCAAAATTTTTCAAGAAGCCATCTGTATGTGTTTTAGAATTTAAAACACTTTAACTGCAAAATTTCTATGTAGGCAGTCAGGATTTTTTGCAAATCATTTACTGCTACTGGTAAAATGGAAGCCAATATATTCATTGTTAAGGAGAAAATTTGTTTGTCTTTTCTTTAAAGTGTGTTCTTTCAATTTATTTAATTTTGTCATCTTATTTCGATGCTTTTTTGTTCATTTAAAAAAATTTTTGTCCCTCTTTAACTTTCTTTCTTCTTCATTTTTACCCATCATCTGTTTTCACTATTCTAACTTTTTTATTTTTTGTGTTCCATTATTTATTCTTTCTTTCTCTCATGTCTTCTTCTTTTCTCTTATTTCTGGTTCATTTATCCTTTATTTTGTCTATTTCTTTCTTTACTTTCATTTAATACTCATTTCCTGCTCCCATTTTTCTTTCTTTCTATTCTTTTCTCCATCATCTTCCCTCTTTGTCTCTCCATTTTTTTCCCTTCAAGTTTTCTTTTCTCCTCATGCATATATCTTTTGTTTCTTCCTAATTTGTTTGCTCTATATTATCTCATATTCATATCAGTTTTTTTATGAATTTTTCCTATTATTTTTCCTATTTTTTGTGTTCCCCCTCTTTTCTACTTTTATTTTTCTTTTTATGTCTTTCTTTAGAATGTTTCTTCACACATCACAACTGCAAGTGTCCATGGCTAAGCCTATGTAAAATAGGAAAATATTTGGAGATGCTAAAAATACAGTTTTCTGTCCTAGTTGCTATTAGGATCCCAAGACTGGTCATGTTTATAGTCACATCCCGAAACTGCTGATTTTTATCAACTGCTACAAATTTTTACTGAAACTGGTAAAAAATTCTCTTAAGATTCTATCATATAATGGCTAAAATAAGTTTTGAGCCATTAAATTACTAGAAGTGATTGTAAGCTACCAAAATTAACACTTATAACATTTACCTAACAATCACCAACAACGTACCAAGTTCCAAAATTACCAAAAAGGTTTCATAAAGTTTAAAAAAATAACTTAGAACTTTGAACAGGTAATGTTTGCACAAGCTGTCAAAAAACTACAATTCTTTTTTCCTGATTCTAAGAATTATTCATTGCCAAAACTGTCAATTGCTATACAAAAATGTTTATGCATGTGTGGGTAGGAAACATTTTTGGTTTGCAATGTTCTTTGCTTTTGATTGAGAATGTCTCTTAGTAAAGTGCCTTGATGTTTGACTCTTTGTTCTGTCTGTGTTTCCTGCTTATGCAA